>VHIU01000448.1:0-38795 GCA_010577795.1 Isatis tinctoria | reverse complement strand
TATTAAAAATCCGGAGAGCTTAATAAGTCAAGGTAATTAGTGGTTAATCTTAACTTGGCATAGTATTTCTTACTTTACTTTTTTACCGTCTATAGATTTATATACGATGACTAACACACAAAAAAACAACTATAATAATCTTTATATATTATTTATTTTTCAGCAGAAAAAGAAATCCCCTATATATTAATTGAGAAGACGGAGAGAGAAAATTCAGACACGTGTCTCACTCTGAGTAATTCTAGGGGAAGTTAACCAATGAAATAATTGCATTCAGACACGTCAACAAAAAATTAATATACTTTTTAATATATGGAAATATAGATATTCCATTAGATTTTTTCTCTCCTTTTATGGTATCATTAAATTCAAACATTTAGAAACATTTAATTAATAGATTTAATGGTTTATATGACATCTGAATTTAAAAATTATATAAATGCAAATTTTTATCCCACATGGACTACAAAATGAAAGGGATGACATGCATATTGCTTATAAATAATTAAATTTACTCAGAATTTTGAATTACTTATATGAAATATTTAATAAACGCCGAAATTTAAAAGTTTTATTTGATTTAATCAAGTTTTATTTGAACTACGCTATTAAATTGAATATAAAAATATTTATATACTTTTTTTTATAGAAATTTAAATATTAGCAACTTCATAAATTGTGAAAATATTAGAATTATTTTAAATTTATCAAAATTATAATATTATAAATATTTTATTTTAATAAAATTTATATTATGTTTGATGATATATTGCTATTGTTTATTAGATTATGTATTCTACTGAATATTATATTTATAGATAGCATATTTGCCATAAAAAAACTTTAACTACTATGATACTATGCTAACAATTTATATAATAATCAAATATAAATCATATATTTTACCTCAGCATGGGCATTCGGGTATTCGGTTCGGTTCCGGGTAAGAACCATTCGGTTCCGGGTATTTCGGGTAGAGGAGTTTGGGATCCAATAGGTACTTGTAAAATTTCGGTCCGGTTCCGGTTCGGTTCCTTCCGGTTCCGGGTATGATCCGTTTTTAATTTTGAGAACCGATTAATATCCAAAACTTTTCGCTTCTTATTTGGTTGTGGTTCGGTTTGAGTATTATTACCCGAAATATTTAAAATGTATCCGAAAACCCAAAATTATACCAAAAAAATCCAAATATTTTCATCAAAATCTAAAAAACAGAAAAAAAAAAATCTGAAATACTAAATTATACTCTAAAACATGAAAAACTAAAAAAAAAAATTACAGAAATACTTAACATACACATGTAATACCTAAAAGTAACTAATACTTTGAATATTTTCGGGTATTCGGGTACCCGTTTGGGTATCGGTTCGGTTCCGGGTAATACCCGATATCCACGGGTATTGACAAACAGGAACCAATGGGTATTTTAGATATTTTCGGATCGGTTCCGGATCCACTTTTTCGGTTCGGTTCCGGTTCGGATTTTCGGTTCCGGGCATTTTGCCCAGGCTGAATTTTACCCGCACAAGGTGCGGGGTATCATCTAGTTAGAGATTAGCAGAAAGAGCCTGAAATAGAGGGACAATGAAACGGACGTTCAAAAAAAAATGAAACGGATGGAATAATGGGCTTGCGGAGCAGCCATGTGCCCTGTGAACCCAACTTGCCTCTTATGATTATTAGCAATGTTTGGTCACGTATACTGCAAGTTAGATAACGTTCACATACCAGAAAATGTTATTTGACAGAACAAATATGATAGGTAGAAGTGTTTACGGTCATGAACAAGTGTCCAAACTTTGATGATTTGCCAATTCACTGATGATATTAATGTAGGTTCATTTTTCTATTGAGTCCAAAAAAAAATCATCTTCTTCTTTTATTTTTTCGTCCGGACTTGTTACAAGGGGAATATTCAAAACACGCTTACCTGGCTGATGTGAAACATGACTTGCAAGAGATAGCATAAAACCAAAATCTTAAAAGATTTTGCTTCCAATGAAAAATAATGTTTTGATTTTTTAACATGGTTTTCTAGAAGTGATTTTTGAATTGTTTTTGTCTGATATTTTTCTATATTTTATATTTTTGCAAACCAAATTTGTAACTTCTTAGAGAATATTTTGAATGAATTATAACGATCATCATCGGATCAATGACGAGGGCCAATCCAAACCCATGTGCCCCTCATCGACGCTACACTCTAGTACACTTGTTTTTCTAGGGACTTGATCACACTAGCAACATCGTCTGCACATGGGGATGAAATGACACGTCAATGCGTTTCACTCAGCTTTCTATATTAGAGTTACTTTACAACTGTTGAAGAAATTAAGACAATCAAACTTGCCGTTTCTAACTTTCAATCATCAATATTTGGAAATACTGAAATATGATTTATCTCCATTTCATGGTATTAGAAAATAATACCAAAGAGCTTTATTTTTGTGTGAGTCCAATCTATTGTAGCTTGTGAGTGTCATCTACTTTAGCCATAAAGACTGAGTGGAAACCAGACTTTGTGAATTGATTTTTTTCCAGATTGTATTTACTAGTTTATAAGGCCTGGGCGTTCGGGTACCCGTTCGGGTTCGGGTCGGGTCTATTCGGGTTTCGGGTTTTCGGGTTTGAAGATTTAGGACCCATTCGGGTATTTTAGAATTTCGGTTCGGGTTCGGGTTCGGTTCGGTTCTATTCGGGTTCGGGTCGGGTACCCGAACATTTATAAGAAGAAAATAAAAATTAGTTAAATTTAAATATAAATCAATTAAATTTGACAAATATAACTAAAAATTTCATATATTCTATTTATTTTTGATATTTTAGTTATTTTTATCTAAAAGTAATTCATATATTTGGATTTATAATTATAATTTAGGATAAATAAGCTATATCAAATCTAAATATTATTAATATTTTAGGTATATAATTGTATTTCGGTTATTTCGGGTACCCATTCGGTTCCCGGTTCGGGTCGGGTTCGGGTTCGGGTTTTCGGATATTGAAATTTAGGACCCGTTCGGATATTTTACGAATTTCGGTTCGGATTCGGTTCTACTTTTTCGATTCGGGTTCGGTTCGGTTTTTCGGGTTCGGTTTTTTTGCCCAGACCTACTTTATATACCTTGTTGTTATTTATTTGTTGTACCTTTGTTAGCTCGTACATATAAACCATTATTGTAGTTTAGTAGGAGGTTCCGAGTTACATTTTCATTCTCTCTCTTTCGTGTCCTTTCTACTATCATCTCACAATCTCTGGAACTTAATTTGTTATAGTTTTTATTTGATAAGTTTTCAACGACACTATGTATATATAAGATAGCTTAGTTAGAAATTACGGTATATATATATATATATATATATACAAATCGCACCTTGAAAGATGCGAACGACACTAGTAAATTATCTGATCCTGAGTTCAGATAAATATGTAATGTTCAAGCAAAGTGAGTAAAGTGACCTTGAACTGCATGGGTAAGCGCTGGATAAATGGCTTCCTGCTAACATACGCTGAGATAAATGGCTTTCATTGCGCCCAAATGGGTTGCTTACGGTACAGCGATACCAAAACCATTTCGAAAATCTAACCCAAGTTCATTTCACTTCCATATCATATATTCGGGTGAAAATATCAAATGGATTTATATTTTAATTCCTGAAATCAAAACGATATAAAACCAAACGAGATTCACTTTCATTGTTTTACATAATTCATTTTCATAAGACCTAAAAAAAGAAAAATTAAACAGATTTTAAAACCTTGAACTCCGGATGCTTGTTAGAGAAAGAAGAAGAAAATAATTGTGAAATATGAAGACGAGAAGTAGCCATGAATGAATGATTTACTCAACTGAGAAATAATAATCGGAGATCGCCTCGCTCTCTATTTATCTCTAACAGTAAATGTCCAACAACAATTACATAACTTAGCTATGCGAACACACTTGTACAGATTATATACCTCTCATCATTACACACTGATGCCGAACTTGTGCAAGACCAAATCTGAATCACGTACGAAGAATCTGAGAATTTTTTTTATCTCAAACTATATCATATATAGAGAGTTACATAAAGAAGAATCAAATATTATCACAGACACAGACATCTTTTCTGTCTTCAACTTCTCCAAATATTTGGAATTTTCTTTTTGCCAACCATGATGTAGTTTCCCGGACGAAAACGTCGCTTCAAGTTAAGTTCTTGTCCTATATTCAGACTGAAGAACTTACGCAAAGAGTCCAATGCGACAATGTCAAACCAGTTTTAGTAGCTTCATGTTTCCAGTCGAATTCGCAGCTACAAGCATATTAGACTTTTTTCTCCAACAGACGCTCGACACAAACTGTCCATTGTCATCAAAGTATTCGTTTCCAGAAATGGGATCCACTGATCCAAACTTGTACGAAGTCATTGGCATCGGTAAGGATCTATAGTAACTATATACCTGAGATGCAACAAAAAAATCCCAAAGTAGAGAGTGGGTTTTAATAAGTTATAAGGTTGCTATTATAGTGTCAAACCATTAACACTTTAAGGCAACTTTATAAGCAAATTCAGAGCAATTGACACATATCTATGAGAATCTTTTAAGTATCCTTAAGGGATGATGTATTAAGTACCTCATTGGTCTCTGAACCACAGGCTATGTATCCATCCAAGACCGATAATCCGACAAAATTCTGTGTTCCGGTAAAAGATTAGACGTCAAAACTAATTAATAAAGGACAAGTTAGGGTAGGTAGAAGAAAGTTTGGGACTAACCTTCTGATTTGTATGTCCTTTATACGTCAATGAACAAGCACCAGAAGACAAACCAGAGGAATTCGTCTTGTTAAGATTCCAAAGCTTGAGAGAATTATCCGTGGAAGCAGAAACAATGGTCTCTGAATCCATAAATTTCACATAGCTAACAGCTTTCTCATGGCCAGCCAAGGTACACCAAGGAATTTTGACATACCGAAGATCATAACCATAGACCTTGTAATCAGCTGACCCAAATGCCAATAAGTGATTGGAATATGAAGAGAATTGCACGCAACACACATTTGCTGGGCTCCAGATTGTGCCTAGTGACCGTTTCTGCATATCCACCAGAGAAGACTATAAGTTCCACTACGTTTGGATAGTCATGAGTCTAAACAGAGAATCATACTTTCTGGAACTATATACTGATTTGGACTTAGGTTAAGGAACTTGACATAAAGAAAACAAAAATCTATCAATATTTTGAGATAAGGGAAAGAACCGTGCCTCATTGACGCTCCAAAGCTTTACCGAACAGTCATCGCTTCCACTGACAAATTTTGTCGGGTCAGATGGAGAAAAATCAACTGACCAGGCTCTCTTCTGGTGTTCTGTGTACTGCGAAAATCCTTGCCCAGTCCCGGCATCCCATATCTGCACTCACCATACAGTAGGAAAATGTCAAGTGAAAACCATGACCAATGCATCTTCACGGTCACTTAGACAGCACTATATCTCTATTTTATCACATGATTAACATGTATACATCTCAAAGAAGAAGAAGAAAAGGACTGTAAACATGACATAGATAGGAGAAACTATTATTCCCATACGCACCTGAACTACACCATCGTAGTCAGTCGAGGCCAAGTAGTTTTTGATGTAACTATTCCAGCAAACACAGCTTAATTTCGATTTGTTGACCATCTCCACTAGTGGATAATGAACACCGACAGATTCATTCATAAACGCATTGAAGTCAAAAATCTTGATTTTCTTTGATATCCCAGCTGCTGCTATGTGTTCCTCATCAGGGTCAAAACTCAATGAGCAGACCACACTAGCAGAGTTTAAAAGGTCTCCACTTCTGATTGTCCCACAGGTTTCAAACTTGCTATACCGAGCAAATTTGCACAACCCCTCGAAAAACACTTCCAGTTGATCTGAAGAGCTTCCTTTGGTTCTCGTATTCTGATTCTCATTTTGGTTTTCAGACCACCTGTCCCTGTCCTTTAGAAGGCCTTTGTCAGAACGGGCACTAGCTGCAGAATCCGATAACTTCATTTGTGATCTCATGAAGAAATATGCATCTTCAAGTTGACGTATATTACTCATCAG
This sequence comes from Isatis tinctoria, assembly GCA_010577795.1. NCBI lineage: Eukaryota > Viridiplantae > Streptophyta > Magnoliopsida > Brassicales > Brassicaceae > Isatis > Isatis tinctoria. The sequence goes on along the minus strand of VHIU01000448.1, from coordinate 32,711 downwards.
CCTGTCTGTATTAGCGGTTGGTACAAACACGGCGCCAGAAGTAGTTGTACAGCGCTCATCTATGGGAGATGATTGCCCTCTTCTTTCAATAGCTTCATGAGATCTCACCAGAGATGCATTTGTAGAATATCTTCGCTCGGCCTCCTTGATATCATCCTCCAAGGTCTGGATGTCTTGCATAAGCTTAGATGAGTTTTTCTTCTTCTGCTCTTCTAGTGAAGACAAAAAAAGAAGTAACAGCTCAGATATCTCCTCATCAGCAGCAGTCGATATAACTGAATCATCCTCGCATATCAGCTCGGACTTCAGTATTTCTCTGTCAAAGAGAAAGAAGAGACTGAGAACATAAAAAGAAAGAAACAAGATAATTCACACAGTGGCATGACATTGAATCTTCACAACTATGAGGGAAAACATTGAGTAAATTGAAGATATCCGGCAAAGAAATCTTATAGACGACTATTTAAGTATAAAATCTTGTCCAAGGTCCACATATTCTCGTTTGTACCACTTCTAGTATATATTCCCCACAAGATACATTTTAGAGTAGCATTCAGCTAAATACCTAGATGTTGGTCGGGAGGAGGGTACAGGATGTAGAAGCCAAAGACAAAATCCAGCTTCCTTTGGGTATCTTGAGAGAAATGCAGGTGGGAGAATCCGATGACGTAAATCTGCCATCATCGCAGCATGCATCTCGCTGGACTCACAATGGCATAGCAACTGAAACAACCAAGGTCAAGGTAGAGCTTTCAGTAAGCATCTTCACATGAAAGTGTCAAACAAGTATACTAAACACTGACAAGTTATACTGCAAATAATAGCTCTGGAGTTCAAAGGTCAAGCTCGGCTAAGCAACTTCACGATTACGAATAAAAGACTGGAAGAATAGAAACGGAAAACTACCCATAGCCTGATCCGCTAGCACACAGACAGAAAACGAAAGAAAGAAAAACACATAAGAATTCTATGGCACTAAAGGAAACGTTACACCCTTCGTGGTATTAAAAACAAACTACGTAAACTAAAAATCTTATCACAAGTATAAAAGCGGTAGATGATGTCCTTACCTCAAACAGAAGAACACCAAGGGCATATATATTTGATTTTTCTCCGATATCTTCTCCATTTATCTCCTCTGGACAAGTATACCATTGCTCTTCTAGCCATGTGGACATAGACTGTTTTCTCGTCATTGAAGACACGCCTACATTTTTGATACAGTTTTGCTGTTGAAGTTCACAGCTGTCCGGATTTTGTGCATCAACCACATTTAAATCAATCACAGGGTTTTTCCTTTTGAAAGGTCTCCCAGTTGAAGTGGCCTGAAGTTGATTCCCTGGAGAAGGCACATTTACGTCCATTTTTCTTTTCTTCAAATCCCTGCCCACAATAGACGATTCCTGAATCCCGGGCCTCTTCCTATTCAAATCTTCGTCAACATCATCTGAGTCTAAATTGTTCTTTCCAAAAGTACCAGTATATCTAAGTTTCTTCGATGGGACCAAAGCGAAAAGGGATGGTCTCAAGTCCAGCAAGAATAATCCTTGTGAGTGGGCTGAGTCAACCAGCTCCACCAGCTGCCGAAATAGAGAAAGGCCGTGTCGTTTCTCTCGTTTACCAGAACTTGATCTAAGAAACTCCCTCAAACTCATTCCACAAGAAGATTTATTATGATTTCCTTCACCATGTGATACAATCCCGTTTCCTTTCGGACTTGATTTTAGAGTCAAAACATCGTGGGGAATAGGCGACTTGCTGTTATCCAACTTTTTTTCCTTGCATCCTATATCTTGATCACAGCCAAGTTCAGGAGGAGTTTCTTGGTTTCTTCCTACTACCCCTTTCCCCTTCATAGCTCTTTTAAGAATCAGCTGAGAAAAACTGGAAGAACTCAAAGGCGTACTCTTCAAGTGGACACTATCGTTGATCCACGCAGGAGCGTTCATAATGCTGTTCTCGCCAGCAGCTCTAAGACGTTCAGAGAAGGCTTCAAGATTCTGATCGCTCCTCCGATTCATAATAGGTTTCAAGTTTTGCCTCTCGGAAGGAGCTCCAGCAAGCTGTTGTCTAATTCTGGAAAGCATTTGATCCATGTCACGAGGTTGAGAATCAAGATCCCCATCACCTGCCCTAAACGCAGAAGAGCCTCTAGCAAGACGATAGAGATGCTCAAACTTGCCAGCCTTAGAAACACTATCCATATTGTGACTCCCTTGAACTGCCCTATAGTTCCCCAATGTCAGCTCTTCGACAGAAATCTTTGATTCCTCGGGAGGCTTGTTTATATCTACATTCCTGTGAGCTGAGCTTCCAGGACAGTCGCTCCTCAGAGAATCGTTCCCAGCTTCTGATTCGGTCACCATATGATGAGCATCAAGCTTACAAGGAACATCATCCACTCGTGCTTTCAATTGTATCTTGTTACTCGCCACTGTTTCTTCACCGACTCTTTCCATAACATTCATCGCATCAACACAGCCTCCATGCCCTAAACATTAACCATGAATATAAAAATAAAACAATCGCAATCGCATCAGAATCATCAAATTAACCGACAATAAGAAGAAAGAATGAAAAAAGCCCTACCTACTTAATTCTCCGAAAGATATGCATGTTCAGATTCTCTAAACACGCACACAAATCCCAAAAGCAAAATTCTAACGTATTATGTAAGCTTAATCTCGAGCAAGCAGCTAATTATTTAGAACACGACGAAGATTATGTGAAATTTCAGCAAACGAAAAAACCAATCATGAAAAAATTTCACGCGAAACGAGAAATACACAAAATCAAATCGCTCACCAGATACCGAGAGATCACAATCAGATGATACAGCGAAGCGGTGATTCCACACGGTGAGGCAAGTGGAGAAGAGACCTCCAAGAAAACTTGGAAGAGAGCAATTCAAAAACCACACGGAGAAGAAGACGAGGAAGGAGAAAGGTGTGAGGCTATAAACTTGCCAATGTTTGATAATCACGAAAAACAAATTAATCTCTCTACTCGAAACACGATGAATCTCCTCTTCACTGGAATCATTCCTTCTTCTTCATTCCTTGTTTTTTTTTTGTTCACTTTAAACTTATTATTTTAATGATTAATTTAGGCTTGAAGCCACATATCATAATCATATGCTTTTCTTTTTTCTGGCGGACGATTTTTCAAACATTATTTTATTTAGTTTTCTATTACTTTATGAGAAAAAAGGGAAAGATTTTTTTTTCCTCTGTCTTGTCCAAATTATTAAACAAGAGATTAAAAGACTACGGACACATCGGATTACGTTGATAATCTTCTAATTAGTGACGTCAGCTAGAGAGACGGTGCTGTTTTTGGCATAATTTACGATAAATACCACTCCTGGCTTTCCTGTTTGTTAAACCGTAGGTGTGGGCGTAGGGGCAGGATTGGTAAATTAATGAGAAAAGGCGTGGGCATTAAGAATGTTGCATGGGGGAAGTAGGGGGATATTTGTTAAGAGGAGGAGATTAAAACACGTCAACGTCGCTTAATCTATTCGCCATTCGAGGGGGGTCACGTGAAAGATGTGGAGAATAACTAGCCACGATCCACGAATATATTAAATACTCCAAGCTAAAACTGTTTATGGGCTTGGGCCTTTGGAAACTAAAAATATTATTCTCCTGGCCCATTATAACTTGGACGCAATTTACAGTATTTGTCTTACTTCTCCTTCTAACTACTAGTAAATTTACGAATCTTACTTCTCTACCGTCAAATCTATCGGGGGGGGAAAAAATACCATTACCACACAATAAAATTGCAAATTGATCTAGTTGTATCCATATATTTAAACGTAGTTACTATAAAAAGCCACGTAGAGGAGAGAATTTCTTTTCTGAAAGACGGCTAATTTTGGGACTAAAAGCTCCCAATAACTGTGTTCTTTTGCGACTTCTTTTCCGTTTATGGATTCGTCTCGTGAAGCCAAACACGAGGAGGAGAAAAGAGAAGATGAAGCAACTTCTTTGGTGGATGTAAATCTCATGGTGGTGCTTCTCTCTCAACTTTGTACGAAGAACGAAGATGATAAGAATTTGGAGAAAGAGAGAAGAGATCATGTTGCACATGAGACTCGTCAATCCAGAGCACGTGCAAACATGAGGTTTATGAAGGAAACAAAGCTGATGGAGAAAAGGGCGCACGTGCTTCAGCCCATGGCTAAGGAATTCAGGTGAATATATAACCTGTTTAGGTTATCTTGTACCTACGTAGCTCCTTAATTATGTTCATGTTCTTCATACCCTTTTGTGTGTCTATAATGCACAGGCATTCCAGGAGAATGTGAGGGCACATGATCTCGTGATTGCCCTAGAAGCTGAGACCAACCATATTTTTATTGCAATCAAAATTTTGTTATTGAGCAGTATAAAAAGATGGAAGAACAAAAAAAAAAGATGGAGAGAAATTAAGAGAAACTTTTTTCCGTAAATGTAAAGATTTTTAAGTAAGTATTCACTTTGTAAAGAAAAAATATTATTTGTATCACTACAGACGAGATGCAAAATTTTCTTTTTAACCTAACCTGGAAAAGAGATCACCAACATTTTGTATTATTTCAGTATCTCTGCTGATTCTGATTGTGTTTAGTGACACACAACACAAATGAGAATTTTCTCCCCCAAACACTAGATTTTAGTATAATTAAAATGATATTAGAAAATCATAAAGCCTATGACACAACTTTTACTAAAATACATCCCTAGCTTATAATAACATTATAATCTTACATTAAAAGAACACAAATCAAGTTACCAATAACCCCTTAGTCATTGTTGAAAGTTGAAACTTGAAACCCTATTCCCCTGAACCTAGTTATGCAATATTATGGGACCAAGAGCCCAATCAAATAAAACCTAAACTCCCGACACAAAAAGTAGGCCCAAAACTCGAACACGACGTCGTATTCTAACTTCTCCATGGTCGGTAGGTGGCCTCCTAATAATATGTAACAATGATTAACAGCCAGTAACATCTACCTAATCCCCCCTGAATCAATCATTGTTAAATAATAAGTTTTTTACGTCCACAACCTAATCCACAGTCCCTTCAACTTTATCTTCTTTTTCCCTTTCTAGCAACATGAGACAATTAATTATGTTAATTTTGAATTAATTAATAAATAGAACCCACATGAAAATATCGGATCGGCAGTTCGGCACTGAGTCACTTGACCTTGGTCGACACAGGTCGTGAGGTCGATTCGGATATAAAACCGAAACTAACCAGCCTACCTAGTCTTTAGAATTAGAACTTTCATAGCTAAGTAAATTTGGTCGTTCGAATATTCCATAGTACCCGAACATTAAAATAGATGTTACAGCGACACATCGTATAAATATATACAACACGTGTAAATTTAATGGTATAAATTTTCGAAAATTTGCTATTATGTTTGAGTACAAAGTATTTAAATCTTTAAAAATTTCGGCTAGCCGTCGAAGGTAAAAGATGTTCACACGAGGGGTCTTCATTGACATTGAGAAGATGATGACTTGAACGCAAACAAAAGTGGCCGGAAATGGGATTGCGCAATAAACAAGGGGTCGGTTTCGCAAAACCCATTTTTGGTCACTGTACAAAAAGAAGTTTGGGTTTGTCACTAATGAGTAATGGAGATCATGACACGGTCTCCATTATTATGACATTTAATTTGTTTATTTTTTCATCCATTTATCTATTTTTCCCCCCGAAAATAATTATTATGTATGCATGAGTCATATAAAACAATGTGAATTGTAATTTGTACAAAATCTTGAAACGCCGTATATGCAGAGACTGTGTTACACAGAGATTTAAACAAGTTATGTAACCAATATAATATATATAAATGACTGGTTTATAGGATAAAGGGGAAACTGGTAAAGACGTCAAAATATATATATAAGTTTTTTTTGTAAAAAAGTTATATAAGTTTCAGGAAGAACAAAAACAAAAAAAAAAGCCTCCAGATCGGGGAATCTATCCTAGAAAGAGCTGCAATGTGTAAGCAAACACACAAATCAGTGAAACTTTTTTCGGAAAATTGGAGAGAAAGAGCGTTACTCACATCAGTGGCAGCTTTTGCATGGGAGAGTAAAAGGGAAGAAGACGAAGAAAAAAAGAGAGGAAAACGAGCAAACAAGCGATACAGAAGGGGGGAAAAGCAGCTTTAATTTTTGTTTTTCTGCGAAACTGGAGATGGAAAAACAATTACTAATCATCTTTATGTTAAATTGGAGTCAAATTTTTATAAATCATGCAAAGTGGACAAATATTGTTGTTAGCAATTAATTAATCATCTTTGTTGTTTTTTTTGGTATCTTTCTACGCAATGAATGAACAGCTTGTGTAATTCAAAACCAGATAAAGTTTTTCTTGGAAATGAATTCTAGAAGATGGATATAACTATACTAGTTGTAAGTTAACTAATAAGTATTCCTTTTATATATGCTCTTTTATCTCTTGTATAAGTACCATATATTCTGTCAAAAAAAAAAAAAAAGGTACCATATATTACCTCCTCCTTATGACAAAAAAAGCTTCAATAACAATTAATTACAAAACAATAGATGCACACATCATAAAATGTTACTGTTTAGAAACAGATGGAATAATATCTTGAGGGGGTCAAGTTTTTTTTTTATCTTGAGGGGGTCAAGTAATCATGGATTCTGAAGAGGAACATAGAATCAATTAGAGAGAGCGGTGCTGAAAATTGCCGTCAAATTTTAACGTGCATGAACTTTACAAGCTTCTTATTTTCGTTATATGTACTTTTTCATCTTTCAATTCACGTAACTTTTGCTTACAAACGTCTCACCATTAATATTTACCCACCATTATAGCGAAATACGACCCCTTTTGTCATGATTTTACGTGGTATAAGAAAATTAGCGCCAAAACGTCATAAAAAGCAAAGTCATGGATTTGGAGATACATGTTTCTTTAAAAATGATTTCTCACATGATTATTAGTATATTACTTTCTTTTTTCATGATTATTAGTATATGACTTTTCTCATATATATAAGTTAGAAATTCCAAATAGATATCAATAACATCGAAGAAAAAAACACGTTACAAAATCTAGTTAGATAAAAAAAAAATTCTGTCGACAGTTACAAGTACGATTTATATTATCGATAAGATTAATATTTGAAATGGTTTACTTATAAATTTTGATTATCTGAAATAGAATTATGCATTTGGGTAGTTACACATGCATTTACACGAGGATAAACCTGCGATGGTATATTCAGCTCGTTTTTCATAGGTAATTAGGAACTAGTAATTTGTAGGCTGTATCATTCAGTTATAGATAATAAGTTATAAATATATTGCTGGAAGTAAGTGTCCGATATCCAAAGTTTGATCTATTGGCTAGTTGCAAGGCTAAACAGCATATAATAAGACGTCTGTAAAACGAGGCAACATAATATAATCCGTGCATGCCTCCATGGAACCACTACGAGTCTATGGTCAACAATATTCGATCACCTAATTAATGACAAATGCATGGAGACATCAATATGTATGATTATTAGAATACAAAGCTATGCTTATTGAAGAAACTGTGTGTCGTTTACTCGTTCGTCTTATAATAATCACTTTGCATGTTCCCGTATGAAACGCGAGTATCGAGTGCGCTTACGTATTCGTACAACTCGAAAGCTAAAATACTGTGAAAGTACTATATCAATATTATACATGAATTTTAATGTTATAACTTATGGTTGACGTGTTGTTAAAAACCAAAAAAACTTACGGTTGACGTAATCGGTACATTTTATCCATCTAATCATACCTTTGAGGTTTGAAAAATGATTTAGCTAGTAACAAATAAAGTCTGAATAATAATAGTAACGGTTTGTTGTCATTTGGATACATGAGAAACCGAGAATATAAGTTTTCACTGGAAAGAACGAAAAGAAAAAAAGCTACAACACAACATAATTTCAAAAAATAAATACATATAGTTGAATAAACCAAAACCAAAAATGATCTCGCATCGAAACGTATTCACATTATATTAAATTTATTTAGAATACTGCTTTAAATAAAATAAAAACTTTAAAAGAAAAATGGAACTGTTTAAGCAGCAGCAATAACTTAAACCAATATTCTAAGCAGCAGTAAGAAAATAATATTTTAAATGATTAATGCGTCACTGTAATTTTCGGTCTGTCAATGGACTTGGCTAATTTTCGGTCTCTCAGGAAAAGCGTATCAGGGGCCCACTCAAATCAGGCATTCCTCGTAATTTCAATAAACATTTGGGGCGAAAGTAAGGAAAACGTAAAGAATGTGACCTACAGAACAATACGAGACGAGGCGACATAACTGGACGGTACCTGCCACGTGTAACAAGGGAGCTCACTTTGGTCTTACCAAATGCGATCCTGAAGATCTTTTTTACTAATCTCTAATTACAGTCCTCCACAATAATCAAATTAAAAGCCAAGGGCTAGCCACCAAAATATTCGATTTCTATTTCAATACACCTCGTAACTTCATCAACATATGTTATTTTCATTTCCACCTAATCAGGGTTCCTAGGTATTTTCCAAGTAGGATGACTTCTTTTGTTGTGGAACGAAAACAATATGTATGAAATGAAATCATACAAATAACTTAATTCAAAATATATATATTAGCGGTCAACCATAAAGTTGTGTGTCACGGTTCAAGACTGATTCTAGCTCTATACATGTATGTTGACTTGTCATAAATATGGATAAGCAACGTTTAAACTTTTGTGGTCACCGTGTTTCAATTTCTTTAAAATGGAAATCTCCGCATATATTAACCAGTTCATGATTACTCGGTGGAAAGTATTGATGCAAAATTGACAACTTTATTTTCTAAGTTAAAAAAATAAAAGTATTGATGCAAAAACGCGATTTTTATTTTTAATATACTTTCGTATCTTTTCAAAAAATATCTATGATATATTTATATTAGTAGATGGAATTAATTATACATTTTTTGAACGAAAATTAAACTCTGTTGCTCAGCTTCGTTTTGATATTTTCATCTGTATAAAAACAAAAGCTTGTTTTTGTGTGGAAACTATATATAACCTTATAAAGTTTACAAAATCAACAGTCGTAAATTTAAGAAGATACTATAATTTATCTCAATAGAAGTTAGTGCAGTAATGTAGTATGTATTATTGCTTTTTCACGGGAAAAAAGAAAGGAAGAAGAAATATCGTTTCATCGATCAGAATGATTTGTTCACCACGTACTAATTTTGATTTTGTTTCTCGACTCTTGTAACATGAAAATCCGTGTCCCAAGAAAGTCTAGTCATTATTATAAACTTTAAGTTTTGGTGTAAGAGAAACCGATTAAAAGAAAAGTTGGCGTTATCTGTAAGTAGTACTACGGTATTTGTTTCTCGTAGAGAAATTGCATTTTACATTGTAATTTCGACATATGATTAACTTTCTAACAAATCTATAATACAAACATAAAAACTAACAATTTAAACATGCGATTTTTTTATCTTTATTATAACATTACATCTTTAAAAATAATAGATCTTAAAATAAATAGTAAACTATATTATAAATTGAATATTAATTTTCAAGAATACACAATTCCTAACGGTGGTTGAGCTCGAAAGAGGTTTAGAATTGCCCATATTACTTCCAATACTTTGAATTTTATTGAACTCATTCGTCAATACGACTCTGTCAACACGACTATCCATCTTAATATAAACATCGCATAAAATAAGTTAACTATATTTAATATAGTCACATATATAATTAAATATATGTAATAATATAGAATAAACGGTATTCAGTATTAAAGATTATTTAAATATAGTTAGGTATATTATATATATAATAATCAATATAAGTAATTAATTATGTATACTATATTGAGAAATTGCAGCTCATAGCCTCATAGTAATGGAATGGAAGATTGTAAAATTAGTTATCCCTCTAAAATCACTATTCTCTCTTCGACTCTTTCTATCTTTTTCTTCTCTCCCTCATGCTTTTCTAATTTCTAAATGATCTATTGCCATATAATAAAATCAACATATAACAAAATCTCCGTCATACTATATTTTACATATATATATATATATTTAATATAATTAACTATTTTAATGTAAATTATATAAATAGTTAACTAATACAAATAATTACCTATATTTCTTTTGTTTTTATGAGACCATTTGTGGTTCAAAAAGTAAATAATTAAAAAAGAATGTTAGAAAAAACACCTGTCATCCCAAAAGAACTACTTACAGAGATAGGGGGAATTTGTCAAATAACCATAAGAAAAAAAAAAGAATTAACAAACTAATTACCAAAGGAGGTAGAGAAAGATAGGAAGAGATTGGGTTAGAGAAAAGGGGGAAATTGGTTAGTTTGTTAAATATGGTTATTGCTTATAATTTACAAAGATATAAAATCCTCCAGTAATTATTTCTTTATTAAATATCTAGTTTATTTTCTATCTTATACTACTCATTCATTGGACCAGCTCGCGTGAAGAAAAAATAAAACAAAAAAGTGGTCGGAGGAAAATAAAATAAAAACCAGAAATCCATTCGGCGAGAACCAGAAAAAAAAAAAAAAAAAAAGAAGAGGAAGTGATATTACAGAAAAGGAAGAAGCAAAAGAAAAGACTTAGTAACGACGGGTTACACTACTGATCCATCGCCTTCAAAATATCAAACCTTCTTCTCCGTCCCATTATTTGTCTTCTTTTTAATTAATCCACTCTATAAATTCACAGTTTCTCTAACTTTCCAGAATCACTAAACTTTTCTTCATCCTTTCTCTCTCACTCATAAAATCTTTCCTCCACAAAAGCTACAGAGCTCGCAGCAACAGCAGGTACTCACTCTCTCTCCCCCTTTCTTCATCGGAAGTTTCTGTATAATTCCTTCTGTGATTTCTCAGGCTCCGAGAACTCGTTGACTTTTCTTTCTCTCTCTTCTTTTGCTCAGATAGATTCCAACTTTCTCCTCCTCTTTACTTCTTCTCCCAATCTGATAGATTCAGATTTTGGCTTCTGATTGTAACCTCTTGGGTTCCTCGGAAAAAAGTGGTCGATTCTTGATTCCCTCGTCCTTAAAAAAAAGTTGATGATCTTTGGCAAGAGAATAAGCGTTTTGAGTCGTGTTCATTTTTTTTCTTTTTCCTCCTTCAATACGGCTTCACTCCCAACGAGTATTGCGTAGATTCCGGAAAACCGTTTTCTCCCTTTTGTTAGAAAAAAGCTCTGCTAAAAAGTTCGAATATTTTTGCCGAGGCTTGTTTTAAGAAAAAAAAAAAAAAAACTTTCCCTTTCTGTATGCTCTGATACATAAAGAGCTTTAAGTTTCTTCCTTCCTTAATACTGCTATCTATCTTTCTCTCTCTCTTTTCTTTTTGCTTATCTTAGCTATCTGCAAATTTGTCAGAATCTGCCGCCTTTTGCTAAATCTGAGAGTCTGGTACGGATTGTCTCTAGCTATTTCTGATGAAATTATTGCCAACTACTTTTTTTTTCTTGTTTCTAGTTTAGGATGTTGGAGAAGAAGGTTGAGACTTTCGACATGAACAGAGTAATTGATGAATTCGAGGAAATGACAAGAAACGCGGATCAAGTCCAGAGACAAACCCTCAAAGAGATTCTGCACAAGAACAAATCCGCCGTTTACTTACGAAACTTCGGAATCAGTGGCAACACAACGGACCCGGAAGCTTTCAAATCATTGGTTCCATTAGTCACTGATTCTGAGTTAGAGCCGTACATCAAAAGGATGGTTGATGGTGACACTTCACCTATTCTCACTGGCCATCCCGTTCCAGCCATTTCCTTAAGGTTCCTTTTTACTAAACCTTTCTTTTGCTTTGTAAATGATCGATTCTGTTTCTCAGAGATCAATGAACGAATCTCTGTGTTTCTCTGTTGTAATCAACAGCTCTGGAACTAGCCAAGGCCGTCAAAAGTTTGTTCCTTTCACTGATGAGTTAATGGAGAACACATTACAACTGTTTCGCACTGCTTTTGCCTTCAGGAACAGGTATAGTGAAATTAGTGATTATGCTCCCGACATTTTCACACTTTTCTCTGTTCCATCAATTTACATGAACAGAAGGAAACTACTAAAGTATTATTTTTTTCCCCTTACTTTTGTAAAATGTTGACGTTTTCGTTTGCACAGAGAATTCCCAATTGATGACAATGGGAGAGCTTTGCAGTTTATCTTCAGCAGCAAGCATTACATATCGACGGGAGGTGTCCCTGTTGGAACCGCAACCACAAACGTGTACCGGAACCCTAATTTCAAAGCCGGGATGAAATCTATACAATCCCTTTGTTGTAGCCCCGACGAGGTTATCTTCAGCCCTGATGTTCATCAAGCCTTGTATTGTCATCTCTTATCCGGAATCCTCTTCCGGGACCAAGTGCAGTACGTCTTTGCCTCCTTCGCTCACGGTCTCGTCCACGCGTTTAGAACCTTTGAACAGGTCTGGGAAGAGATCGTCGCCGATATTAAAGACGGCGTCTTGAGCAGCCGTATCACCGTCCCATCGGTCCGTGCCGCAATGTCGAAGCTGCTCACACCACCTAACCCTGAACTAGCCGACACGATCCGCACCAAGTGTATGAGTTTGAGCAACTGGTACGGGCTGATTCCCGCGCTCTTCCCGAACGCGAAGTATGTTTACGGGATCATGACTGGCTCCATGGAGCCATATGTGAAGAAGCTGAGACATTACGCTGGAGATCTACCTCTTGTGAGCCATGACTACGGTAGCTCGGAAGGATGGATTGCTGCTAACGTCACCCCGAGACTGTCTCCAGAGGAAGCTACATTTGCTGTGATTCCGAATCTCGGCTATTTCGAGTTCCTCCCTCTGTCTGAAGCAGGGGAAGGAGAACACAAACCTGTTGGTTTAACCGAAGTCAGGATCGGACAAGAGTACGAGGTTGTCATCACAAACTACGCAGGTAACTTTCATTTTGTGTAAAAACAAGAACTTTTTCATTTAACCATTGGTTTAAGTCTTTGACATCCAATTTGATCCACATTCCGCAGGATTGTACCGGTACCGGCTTGGAGATGTGGTAAAGATCATTGGTTTCTACAACAAAACTCCCCAACTCAAATTCATATGCAGGAGAAACCTAATCCTCTCGATCAATATCGACAAGAACACCGAGAGAGACCTTCAGCTTTCAGTAGAATCCGCAGCAAAGAGACTCTCGGAAGAAAAGATTGAAGTCATCGACTTCTCGAGCCACGTCGACCTCTCGACAGATCCAGGGCATTACGTTATATTCTGGGAAATCTCAGGCGAGACAAACGAAGATGTTCTTCAAGATTGCTGCAACTGTTTAGACCGAGGATTCATCGATGCGGGCTACGTGAGCTCCCGAAAATGCAAGACTATTGGAGCTTTGGAGCTGAGAATTCTCGAGAAAGGAACTTTCCGGAAGGTTCAAGAACATTTTCTCGGGCTTGGTTCCTCGGCTGGACAGTTTAAGATGCCAAGGTGCGTGAAGCCAAGTAATGCTAAGGTTCTGCAAATTCTGTGTGAGAATGTGGTGAGTAGGTTCTTCAGCACAGCTTTTGACTGAAGTTGTGAAATCAGGAAAAAGTGGTTTCGTGTTGTTTGTTGTCTTCATTGTCGATAGATAAGTTTACTTTTGTTATTTAATTCAGTGTAAGGAAAACACCTTTTTATCTTTATAAATAGAAAAAAAATGTATCACAGTGGTTTTACTTTGCATTTTGCGCAATCAATGTTTGGGAGATAATTAGATTCTTGATGTGACGTCCTATTTTATAAAAGTTTAGAATCAAGATTCGAATTTGATCGTAGTAGATACGGAAATTAAATCCGGATAATCGAATAGATGTGACTTGAACCAAATTAAAAATTATGTATATTGTTGCATTTTCTATATTCAAGGAACCAAATATATGAGTTGAGTGGATCTAATCTAGACATCTAGTAGCTTTTGTTTTTTTTTTTTTTTGGTCAAGAACAATAATCATTTTAAAATAGAGTAAGCAAGTAAGGAGAAAACTATAGTGGTGTGATTTTGTCTGACCAGCTATACGTGATTATGACATCATTGGTGGGACCTAGTAATGTCAATGTCTAAAAGCAAATTGTCGTTAATGAGTCGATTAACACTAATGTAGATCTTAAACTAACTTTTTATAATAACTCTCTAAGCAACGTTAGTGTCTCCTGAGGCGTATGCTTTTTAACATATTTTATAAGAATCATATAAAAAAAATGTGCATGATCACAGTGACGAGTTGGTCATATTCTTAGCGTATTGACTGGATGAAAACAAGTTCACGGACGATTAAGAAATATAATACTAATTAATGAAACTTTTAAAAACTTATTAGTAGAAAAATTCATTTTCGGACCACAGATGATCTCTTATCTGATTTCAATCCAAATTTTAAAGTTATCGCAGGACAGAAAGATGTGCGAAGAATATTTATACGGCGAGAGATGTTCTTACATAGATTTATGGAGATATGTTTGATCAGCATATGAATACGTTGATTTATTCTCGTTCGTCCAGTCTATTTAAGTCCATGTCTGGAATGAATTGTCGTAATAAACCAATATGTCTAGAGTATACTTCACGTTATGATTTATATATTCCAAGTCGAACAATTATGGTCTTAATTATAAAAAAAGAATCGACGAAATATTTTAAATGATAAATTCGTAAATAAGTTTATTTCATCTATTTACATATAAGTGTTTCTTTTTCTTGTTTGCATTGTACGTACGACAAGATGATGTATGTGTAATGTGTCTCTCTTTTTTATTGGACAACATACCACACGGGAATCCCCATACCACACACGCAGGTTCATCGCATGCCATTTTGTTTTCACGCCAAACTCTGTACTCTTTGTTGCATTAAGTTTACACGAACATGATACGTCGATGATAATTAATAATATAACGTACCATATATTTTTTATGTATCCTAAATAATACCAGCAGAAAGACCAATAGTGGAATTTGGCGTATTGAGATTTTTTTCCGATTTTGAAATAAGTGCAAAAGTAAAATGATAGCTGGAAATTATTGTAAACGAACGGTGACAGAAAAGCAGAACATACACGTACACTGTTACGTTGAGTAGCGAATGGTATTAAGTAAATACATGAACATTTATGAACAGTTAAATGTATTTCGTTCTTTTTTTTTTACTAAAAATAGAATCGCCTAGCAATTTATTACTATATAAAAAACACACTCATCATACAAAATCATATCTGGCCAGCTCAGGTTTTCAATCCCTATATTAGCAACAAACTTCGACCGAGAGACAAAGGTCACAAAGCTATAATTTTTTGTTTTTGTTTTTGTCAGAAACCAACATAGAGAAGAAACTCTTGATTAAGTCTATCAGTCATGAGAAACACAATACTCCATGGAAGTTATAAGTCTCAAGACACAGTATTAACAGAGAAGATCAGTGATGGTCGTCGTGATGATCACAAAATCTGGGACTGTGAGAGTCCTCTGTACGATTCTTACGAGCTCGTCTCTTTTGCTCACATCATCGAACGCAAACTACTGCCTCTCTCTCCTCTAACTCGGCCGTCTGGTATGAGTCTACGAACTCTGATGGACAAAGATAGAGACGACTATTCCTCTGCTTCCAGGACGACCACACCTTCTATTAACCGGAGGAAATATTGGTGGAATAGAAAGAAGAATTACGAGACGAAGAAAGAAATCAAGAAGAACATGTCGTCTGATTGTATTTTTTGGTGTAGGTCGTCTTGCAAGAACTTGTTTGTTTAAACTGTGACAAAGTTTTTTTTCCCCTTTAAGCTGATTATGTAATGAAAAAGGGTAATAAAGGTTTTGTTAAGAAAATCGACCTGGTTCTTCCTTGACCACTTCATACGTTTGAAATGGTTAGGTGTGGTAAGATTATCTGGGATTAATCAAGGTTATGCAGGACGCGAGTTTTATGTCACAAGTGTGAGATTACGAATGGGCTTAGTGTTACCCCCATATAGGCCCATATTTCGTGTTCGAAATTTCCTGGTACAACTACATACTTGATTGATTGATTCGAAGTGAGTTTGAAACTTAAAAGGTATTTTGCTTTAACTTTTGTTTGGTACTTTAAATTCTACGTAGTATATAGCCTTCGACCACATCTTCTGTTTTTTGCTTTATTTTTTTTTTTTTTTTGTCTCAAAGGAACTGGAATAAGTTTGGTTCCTTTCCCTCGTTCAATCTTTTGAAATTTTAGTAATTGTAGCTTTTTCTGTTTTTTTCATTTTTTTTTCAAAAATTTAAAATGTTAGAAAAATTGACATGGTTTGTTTATTTAACAAAAGAAGAAGTGTAAAACCACTCGATAAAAAAAAACAATCAGGTTTTCAAAGTCTAACTACGTATATATCCTAAAAAGTCAAAATCAGCACAAGGGAATTAGAAAAATAAATGAGAAATAGACAACTAACTACTCTCTTCAACACCCTCATCAATTTAATGTTTACTTTATTGTCCCAAAACCAACCAGCTTGGCTTTTGACCGTTTCTCCCTCTTTGATATTTTGTGAGCCCCATTTATATATTCTTATTTCACTAGTATGTATCTACATATATAATGCACTCTTTTACTGATAAATAGGGTTCTAAAGATGTATAGTGTAACTTACCAGTAACAAGTAAATTTCTGGATGTGAGGATGTCCAAAAAAAATTTCGAAAAAAGTAAAGGTAAATCTTTAAGCTTTATTCCTTAGCGGTAAAAAATAAAAATAAAGAAGAAGAAATATAAAAAAAAAACTTAAGAAATGGCCCACTTTGTAGATTGTCCCGCCCGTAATAAATCGATGTATTTTTGATGTATGAGGTCACTTTGTCAGTCTTTTTTCTTTGATGTATATGGAACAAAGAACCAAAATGAAATATTATAACAATATGGACTTTAGCAATCAAAACCTTTAAACCCTTTTTTTGTTTTCGGTCCTAAAAAGCCAAATCAATTCGAAGCCGTTTCAGTCATTTCCAATCCCCTGTTTGTGTTTTGTTGCTTACTTCTGCCGTGTGAGGAGGGAAAATGCAGTCTGCAGAGTCTCTCTCTCTCTCTCTGATTTACTCTTCTTCAAGTTTACTTTTGGGGGGGAAAATGAAGGTTAGAAGATTCCAATATATTCATCTCTCTAGAGACCTAAAAAATTCCCATTAAAGAAAAAGCAAAACAAAAACAACTTCAACTCTCTACTTTTCTCCAAGAAGAAATTGCCTTCTTGTTTTTTCTTCTTATACTTGTTATTGAGTATGTTTCTTCTCAGCTCAGTGACACACTTTTTTAGTTTATGTGTTGTTGTTTGATATTATCTTGTCGTGATGGCCGAGTCGACGATCGAAGTAAAGCTAGTTCGTTGTCCGAAGTGCAAGAACCTCTTACCAGAACCTAAAGATTGTTCCTTTTTCCAGTGCGGTGGTTGTGGAACCGTTCTTTGCGGTTAGTTTTCCGTTTTCATCATCTCTTTTGCATGAAGAACGTCCAACCAAAAAAAGAATAACTTCGAGACTACTTCTTGTTTTGATGTTTCAAGTTTCAACCACTCATATAATTTTTTCTTATTCTGGTTTTTTATTTCGCTGACGTCGTCGACTAGGTGAAAGGGGTAATTTTTCTTCTGACCCAAAAGAGTTTTTGTTTGTTTGCTTTGTTTTGTATGTAAAGCCAAAAACAAGGACCGTGAAGCAGATCCAGTGTCGGATAAGTCCGTGAAAAATAGAGCCAAAGAAACTGAAGTTAACTCTGGTTCAAGTGAAGAAGAATCTGATTCAGATGATTCTTTAAGACACCGACATATTGGCCAAACAGAGACCTGGGATGTTCCTTGTTCGGAACTGAATGTTAATGATTCGGGTGATAACGATACTCGATCGAGTTTGGATCGGTATAGGAAAAGAACAACGAAGAGATATGATTCCGAGGGATTGAGGTTCTCCACTTCTAACTACTTTACAGATTCTGTGTCTAGTGATGGAGCAATCCGGCAAGACAGAGCTAGACTGGTGAGAAAACTGGATAAGCTAAAAGAACAGCTTCTTCAACCTAAAGAGCAGCAGATCCCGAGCTCCTCTTCAGGATTCAAAAAGGCTCCATTGCGGTTTCCAAGTTCTGGGAAACAACTTGCAGGTCCTTTCTATCACCATCAATATCCAGATGTTTCTGTGGACGGTCAGATGCATAACCCGGCTCACGTTCCCGCTTATGGAGACCCTCTCAGGTTCCAGATGCATGAAAGAACTCTGCAGCAATCTCATCCGCACTACTCTAGACAGTATACTGGTACTAATGGCCCCGATTTGTTCAAGACACACCCGAGAAATGGGATACTTCACCAGTCAACTTGCTCTTGCTCCCACTGCTATGATCCATACCATCGAGCTTCAGGCTCAGTTTTTCCTCCCTCAGGGTTGCCTGATGCTCTGCATAACATTGGTTATTACCCTCATGAGAGAAGTACTGCCTTTCGTTCTTCATTGCAGAGTCCTAGAGCCTTTATTCCTCCTCGTTCTCAATCTCGTGGTCCAGAGCTCCACGGAAGATTCCCGGCTGAACTTGGGGATGCGCTAAAGAATGCTATTTCTCGTGTTCGTCCCCCTAAAGCTGTATCATCATCAGGTGGTTCTCGCCTAATCCACCCTGTAGCTGGTGGTGCACCATTTATAACCTGTAAAAAGTGCTCCAAGCTTCTGAAATTGCCAGACAAAACAGATTCTGCTACGAGGACGCAACAGAGACTGCGCTGCGGAGCGTGTTCATGTTTGATAGATTTTTCATTTGTTGATAACAAATTCATTCTCTCAACGGATCCTGCTCCAGCAAGGAACGCAGAAACCCATAGTAGGCTACATTGCGCAACTGCTATTAACTTCTCTTCTGATGACTGTGATAATGCTTCTTACGAATTCCATGCAATGGATAGAGGACCAGACGATGTATCAACTGGTCCGGCTTTGATCTCGGACAAAGCTCAAGAAATGCAGATTGCGGACTCTACTTCTCCTAGCTTGTCTGAAGACGAGCTTAGTTCAGACAGTCCAACAGGTGTGAAACTTATTCCAGATTTGCCTCTTCGCGAACATTTTGATTACTCTTCCATCAATGTAAGGGACCGCTCTGGGACAAGGAGCCAAAGCTCTCGTTCAGAACAGGACAGGGTGACACTGAGCAAGAGAGTCATGAGACAGAACTCTATGAAAGAAGCTTCAGTTGCAATTGAGATGGACGTTAATGACTACTCTCACAACAGCGGAGTGTCTCAAGATTCTGCCACAGACTGTAGAGAGGACCATGGAAGAACCAGGAAGGGTGGATTTGCGAGTATCTTGAAAAATAGCTTCAAGGATCTAAAGAAATCCATACAGAACGAAGGTAGAAGTGATGTTTTGGTAAATGGGCATCCTGTAGCGGAACGTCTGGTGAAAATGGCAGAGAAGCAGGCTGGACCAATCCGGCCGGGAAACTACTGGTACACGAGGTCCTTCAATCTCGAAAACTCTCTTCCCATTGACTAGCCCTAATGGCTCTCTTCTGTTCTTTTCATTGGTATCAGGTACGACTACAGAGCTGGATTCTGGGGAATAATGGGAGGTCAATGTCTTGGAATATTACCGGTAAACATCAGTGACCGAATCATATCATTCAGTCTCTTTTTATTTTCTTCTGAATGAGTACTAAAGTTGGCGAATGGTGACTCCTTTCTTACAGCCTTTCATCGAAGAGCTCAATTACCCAATGCCAGAGAATTGTGCTGGCGGAACCACAGGAGTCTTTGTGAACGGAAGAGAGCTTCATCAGAAAGACCTGCGCTTGCTCATTGCCAGAGGTCTCCCACGGGATAGAGATCGATCCTACACCGTTTACATCTCAGGTAGAGTCATCGACGAAGATACCGGTGAAGAGCTAGATAGTCTTGGCAAACTCGCCCCAACGTAAGCTTTCACAGAGTCTATAAACATCTCTCTTTTGCCTTACATTTCAAGTTCATGTATCTGAGTTTGATGCTACATGGTCAGGGTTGATAAGCTAAAACGCGGGTTCGGGATGAGAGTTCCGAGGAGATATGCATGAAGAAAATCTCAAGAAATGTTCATGAGCCTCCCCACTGTGTTGTTTATTCTCTGAACATCCGTGTCAGATTATCCTAACTAGCATTCTCAGTTAAGACTTTGTTCTTACACTAGAGAGCCTTGTGATCAATATAAAGAATGAACGAGAATTGTGCAAAATGAATTATCATTATTAGCAACAAGGAACTAAAACACAAAAAGATCAGTGTATTCCAAAGCTTCCAAAAGCATTATTGAGGTTACACTCCACGAACTAAATGTTTCAACTCACACGATTAACACCACATTGTAGCATCTTCTTCGCATTTTCCTTTTCACTTGTTTGCTGAGACATTCTTCTTCTGCTCCCCTTTCATGACCTGATCATGAGACATCAAAAAGTCAGGTTCTTTGGTTCAATGATATCCAAAGTTATGAACTTGTTTACGTATGTTATAAACTTTATCTCCAGAAGATAGAGAAAGAAGGTTACATCACTAATGAACTGTCTTCAATACTGATCAAGAATAACAACAAAAAAAGGTTAAAAAATTTGTTTTACAGCGGTGGAAATGACTTCTAGAATCAACCAAATAAAGGCAATACTGATCCACCAATTTGAGCCTGAACAGAACACAGACTTTCAATCAAAGGACGTTCCTTTCATGTCTCTAGGTCCGAAACTCAAAAGGCCAATAACTAATTAGTCAAATGTATTTGCGATCCAAATAAAATCAAATCATGAAATAAATCAGCCAATCAAGATATAGATCTGACGACATATAAAAACATATAAGAACGATCCAATTAAGAGAGATGGAGAAGCAAAATACGTTCTGTAAGACGATGCCGACGGCGACAGCGGCTACTACGGCTCCGCCGAGGATAACCGGTGGACCGGAAAGCAGACTCCACTTTCGGTATATCATCTTCTTCTTCTTCTTCTTCTTTTCTTCTTCGGAACTTTCCTTGTGGTCTTCCCCGGCTATTTGCAGGATTCTTTCGAGGAAATCGACTCAAGTCTCTGTTAACATGAAATTGGGCTTTAAATTTGGTATTGGGCTCAAGGCCCATAATACTCGACTTTTGGATGTCTCTGTCTCTCTCATTTGCTAATGTAGTTACAACTATCGTCTTCAGCTACTTATGGACTTGTTAACTTGAGAAGATCCAATCGCTATGCTCCATTTCTTGTGGTCTGGTGATGTATCAAGAACCATCCTAAACGTGAGAGAAGTTTACCGTTGAGTAACTTGACGTTGTGAAACATAACATTAACTTCTTTTTTTGTGTGTGGTAAAACAAAACAAAACATTAACTTTGCGACTAGTTTGGCCATTATTCACCAGAATAATTGCATTTTTTTCCATAATTTAATCATTCCAAGAAACTTTATACTAAAACCATTTCTTTATTAATTGTCATCAAGTACCATCATCAAACTTCATGGGGATTCACACAAACCCTATTAAAAAAAAAGGGGAAAACTCAGTGTCCTAATAGCCAATCTTTATCCATCGGCAAACATTATCTAAACCTGAAATTACACTCACCATCTATAATTACCGCCACGAGAAAATTACATTCGCCAGCTCAAAGCTCCGACCACAACCAGTTCTGTCCAAAATCGATTATGTTGTCCAACGACGAGAAATACGAATCTGCAGTTTCCGAATTCTCAACAGAAGCAGGAGCAGCTACAATCTCGCTTGTGATTCCAGACCCTGATGTCGTTGCAGGCGACAGATTTTCCATGAGATTTTCCTGGAAAACGCTGCTTTTCCACCCACCAACATTCTCAATCTCATGGTTGGAGAAAGAGAACGTTCTGAAAATGTCCTTCTTGTTCTCCACATCTTCGAGACTTATCATCACTTCTTCGGTTTTGGTCGGTTTAACGTCTTCTGGAACATCCGCTCTGTTTCCTTCCCCGAACATCGAAACAGAGAAGCTCGCGGTCGCCGTCTTCGGGGATGTGCTGCTGTTATTGCAAGTGTGGTCCCCGACATACTTCACTTCGTAAATCGAAGGATCTTTGTCTGATTTCTGGACTTGCTTCACTGCTAAACATTTCTGCGTGAACCGATGCGTGCATCTGAAATATCCTCTGTAATCGCAGAAACAGAGACATGTAAAATTTAGCAAATTTCTCAGAAAACAACAAAATTTAAAATTTAAAATTTGACATACTCGCTCAGATGATGATAAATGATAAGTTTACCTCGGATTTATGGATCCATGAATCTCCTTTTGCCCGTATTTTCTCCAGCAATAGCCATCTTCAAGAGCTCCGACAAAAATCCTAACTTTCTCCGTCTTCTTCTCCGATATTTTCCTGCAATTCACAAGAATCAGACACATGAGATCTCAAATTGGAAACCCAGCACACAGACAGAGAATCAGTCTCCTTTGAACTCAATTTACCTCTTCTTAAACACGTTCTTAGAATCCTTGTCATCGACCTCACGGCTTCGCTTGAGGTTGTTCTTGTCGTCTTCGTCGAAGCTCAACATGAAAATGGCATTCTGGTAGATACGGAGGATTTCAGAGATCAGGGTTTTGCTGGATTCAACTGAAGAAGTGTGTTTGAGATTGCTCATCAGTCGTTTCGCAAGCTCTCTCCCCTGTTCCAATTCGTTGATCACGAGTTTCTCTTCCATCACCATCTCTCTGCATCCACTTACAAATGAACCCTTTTTCTGAATTCTCTGTGTTTCTTTTTGAGTGAGTTTGATGATATGTGAGTTTTGGTGTGTTTGTGTCTCTCTGAATGTATTTATATATACAATATGAATGATGAGAAGAATCTATTAATGATGCTACTATGTCCTACTTCTGCTTACACAATAAGTTTTTTCTTTTTATTATTATTTTTCTTTTTGTTTCAACCTTAGACAACAAGAAGTTGTGTGGAAAAGAGAAGGATCTTGGGGAGAAATTGACAAAAGGTAACTACTATTATTTTCCTCTGTTTCTCTTTCTTTTTTTTTCCCAACATTTTCCACTGTTTATCTTAATATCACTAGAGTAGATATAGAAAGTTATTAAAATGCAGAAATTCGAATGTATTAGAGTAATGCTTACTCGTTTCTGTTTTAAAAACAAGAACAAAATGGTATTATCTACTTACCTATAATTAATTTTTTTTTTATCAATAAGATATCAGTTATCGATCTATATAATCTTTCTAGATTGAATCAACTATTGATTATATCAGTTACATAAGTATAATTTATAAAGCGTCAACTGTCTCCACCCAATCACAAAAGAAGCCATATTTGATGAAGTCGCACTCAATCATTTTTGCTAATCTTATTATATTTCTTTTCTTTCTTTTTTTTTATGGCTAAGAAAAAATCAGCCGAGTAAAACCAATAAACAATCATCTTCAAAGTTCAAAGAGACCTCCTAGTCCTACCGCGTAATAGATCCGGTTCAATGTATTTTTATTTTTTTTTGTTTCCAGTGACGTAGGGATCGTGATGTCATGCTAATTTTGTGCACTTAAAATTTTACATGTTAGTTATTCGATTAAAAGGTACCAGACCCTGTATATCTGACGTTGATTATGTAACTAATTATGTTTCTTTTAGCAAAGCAAAAAAAATAAATAATAATAATTACTTTTTCATTGGGTGGTCAAAGATCGAGAAGCAAATCGAGAATCCATGGATCAAATCAAACTATGCGGGTGTGGATTAGAGAATATGGACTAATTCGCCTTTCCCTTTCACACAATTAACAGCGACGTATTAGTTTTATTGTTATCAGTATATGAGTAATTTAGATATCCCGATGATCTATCTTCAATATGTGTTATAAAATTCACCAATGTCTATAATTTGAATACATATAGTTGGTTGAAGAAAAATACATAGAACTGAACAAAAAGATACAAGACAGATAGAAAAATTGTCAGAATATTGTTTAAATAGTTACTAAAACCAAATGCTTTTTCTTAATTGTTATGGTAGATCAGAACTCAGCGAGTTTTTGTTCTTATTCATAAAAATTATATGATGTAGCTTTAAGGGGAGGGAGAACAACATCCCATTCCCCTTACGATTTGTGCCTATCGTGACCACTTTTACAACAAACCTTTTTTCTCGTACAACCAACTTTGTGTAATTGTGTGAATAGTAACTTGTTCCTTCTTATGTAAATGATGCCTTTATTGGCTACGGCTTTGTGCATTTGGCATGTTCATCAATCATCGTACAGACTACAGAATATGCGTCAGTAAAATATCGTGTATACTATGAGTAGTAGATAATATTGATATATCCACTTTAGTTTACTTTTTTCTCGGTCATCAATATTGTAGCTTTCTGAGTCAAAACTAATTATTTTTGGACGTTAGCGATTAGAGGCTGCTGATAGAGCTTCACTATATAGAATTATAATTAAATTTCCAAATGGATGTTCAATCTATGCAACGCGTCTCCTCTTTTTTTTTTTTTTCCGACGCGTCTGATCAAATGAAATGTTTATGGTTAACTAATTTAAGTAAACTGACCGAGAAGTGCCATATACGTGCACATGGCCTTTTGGTTATGGATTAAATAACTTTATTCCGAGTTTTAAAATAAAAAAAACAAATGGACTGTGTATGACTAGTGGGTTATTATATTACTTAACCTGTGCATTGTTCTCACTTTGAACTGATTACACCTAACGATTATAAACAGCAAGACATGTTGTTAACTTTGTCTCGAATCAATGCTTCATAAGTAGTATATGTTTGTGGTTATTTACGGAACATTACCTTATTAATGCATACATCCACCAGATCTATAATGGTTATAGCTTAATTAACATCCAAATTATATGATTGAGAAGGTTGAAAAGAACTCATGATATATATACATATGTTATTGAATCATATTTATATAATATCTAGAATTTTTTTTGAGTGATTCAACCATAAATAAATTTTCATTAACCTAACTCATCTTCAACATGAGAGGGGAAAAAAGCACATATGTGCTAGATTCGAGTGGCAATATGTCATGGTCAAGGACTGACACACAGAGAAAAAATGCCACAGATTCGAGCAGCAATATCTACAGTCGGAAGCCGCCAAACCAAACTTATACTTGATCATTCTGCTGCATGAAAATTTAGTAATACACAAAATACGTCAAATAAAAATTTAGCATCATTAAAATTTTACGTGAACAACCGGATAATTAAGTAAAGTTAGTGATGGTTTCTTTAAGAAAACGAAACTTCCAGACACACTCTTTCCATATCAACGGGGAGGATAAGAACCAAGAGCTATTGGTAATTCGGAATAAACAGATATCCCACCTATGTGGACATATATGATATGATGTATGTACAAAAAAAAGAAAGAAATTACAGTGATTTTTTAGAAAAGACCTGGTAATTTCCACGAAAGACCTTTGGGTGCGCGTAAACGCCCTTTTAAAGGCCCACACGATCATGTCATGCCGATCTATAGATATTATTTGTACACGTAGAGATATATATCTACATTTTAATGGTTTTGATTAACAACTTTTTGAACCGCATAGAACAGATAGCATGAACTGGTAGAAAATATTACTCCTTTGTTGTTCTGATCCAAATAAAACATTGAGACAGCTTGAACTTGTTTGATAATGGAAGATCTATTGTGGGCTAAGCTATACATTTATATATCTTTTGTTTTAAGTTTTACTGTTTGCTTGTTTTCTTTTTTCTTTTCCAAATTTTTTTAATCTCATAAATGCAATTACTTTGTTTTTTTCAGGCTTGATGAAAAATGTGTGGAACGAATTGTTACGAAATAACTTCGTTTCCATGATTGATTGAGTAAATATTTAGAATTAATTTGCTTCCTTTGGTTACGAAACAGAATTATATCTTTTGAAATTTCACAAGTCAAAACCCAAGAGGTGCTAGAGAGTTAGACAATGAATAAAAATAGTAAATTGGAACTATACAGAAATCAAGCTCACAGATCAAATTTGCTGATTACCGAACGAGGTGACAAAATGAAATTTAGTTCATACTACTCATATACTACGAGTGCACTAATTAATTAATTAAGATAATAGTGCCAATAATACCAACAATCACGATTAATGTTAGCCGTACAGCAAAATTCAGTGTTAGTCACGCCAAGTGTGAACACGCACCCTCTTTTTCGATAAGCACGTGGGAAAGCATTTTAACACTTTCACTGTATTTGTCTTAAAGATTAAAAGTTGTCGTTTTTTTCACGATCGCTATGCGCAACAAAGAATCTACATGGCCACATAATTAAATATTATCCGTATTAGCAGGAATCCTTTGAAATTTATATTAGAAAAATGATTGATAAGTACGAGAACTGGACATTATCACCCGTACTACATTTTCATAGCTATACAAAGTATATGGTTGATAATAATATAATGATATTTTTAACTGAAAAATATTATATCATTAATATCATAACCATGTTTGTTTGTTACTTGAACAATGTACCAGATGTAACCATTTAGTAAGTAGTATGTTCAAATTGAGTATGTTAATCATTAAATATATCTAACGATCCAATTTAAAAAAAGGATAACTAATTTGCTATAAAACTTATCCAACTAAATAAAAGAAGACTATTGTCACCTCCAAAATCATCAACTTATACATTGATTGCTTCATTTCTGTGACTTGCTATCTTTAATCTCTCACGAATAATAAATCAGAATTCAATTTAATCCCTTGTAAGTTGCTTTGAGGTTATGATCCGTCTCTTTCTCTCTTTTTACCAGATTTTTATTCCGAAGCTTTATTTCTTCAATTTTAACGTCGCATACACAGGGCACATATATACATGTTAGATTTATCTGCTTTTCTACTAATTAAAGACCTAGATGATTTTAAGGAGCCACTGAATGTTTAGTTTAATTAATGGTCTATAAACTTTAATTCAAACAAATAAGTTGTCTCTAAATTTGTCACATGATCCTTAGTTTCTCCGTGTTAATTTTTTGGTGTTGACAAAATTAAACTTTCTATTTGGGTTTTCGAAATTTTCAGTAATTGAAATGTGCAGGTAAATGCTTTATCGTTTAAGCACTTGTAATTGCTCACTATGTCGATTGTATCTTCTGTTTAACTTTTGGTTTTGCTTTTTTCGGATTATCCTCTCGTGACAAAAGATGGGTAGTTAACTTAAGGGAAAATAATTGTCAGTATACAAATAAAACACCATCATATAATGCAACTGTTTGGACATCTATCTGTTCTTTGAAGGGAAAATAAAGGTTCAAGCAGTTGAATTAGGCGACGCCTCGAACGTCGTCAATGTTATGAACCAAATATCCAAACGGCATGCATGTTTTCTGCTTTGAAAACGTGGGTCGCTTTGTTACTTATGGGCTTCGTTTCGGCCCAGCGTTAAGGGGTTCCTTTTTGAGCTAGAATAATAGGCTTCCAGTTTATTTTAGCTAAATGGCCGACCACCAACAGATAAATACGCTGGTTCAATTAAATCTCTCATATGCAGAAATGTTGTTTTCTTATTGTTGAACTTTGTTCACTCCCCTTTTAATTGTTTGCGTAACCCTTTTTTTCCCCTGATTTATCATTGTTTATGTGAAAAGAAAACTGAAATGTGACCGGTGATTTTTGTTATTCAATGGCTTAGAGAACCCCGGATCTCATCTTGAATTTTACATTCCATTTCAAGAGATTTTAAAATTTTTACGGTTAGTGAGATCATATCAAAGATACGATGTTTTTTTTTTGGCACACATGGGATAATTTATAGGGATGTCAACAGTCGACCGGTGATAAAAAATTGAAGCTCCTAAGCAATTTTTTTTTTATATATATAGATAATTATACATTCCAAAATAGTAAACTCAAAGGACATCTACTTTCCTTTTTCTTGTCTTGTGAAACTCAGGAGAGGAAAATACTTTTATAAAAATAAAATAAAAAACATCTCCTAATCATCATCTCCTAACAAATTCTCTTCGTCTGTTGGCAAACACGACACCGTGTTTCATTAGCCAATATCTTTCTATCTCCTCCGGCGTCCGTCCCGGAATCCTTCCGGCTATCAACTCCCACCTACGCGCCATATCCGATTAATCGTCAACAATTTTTTAACAAAAGTTATGCAAATAACCTTTTCTCCGACGAAATTCGAATAAAAATTTTCATTTGGTTTTATCTTATCTGGACCAAACCAAAATTCGATGAACAACCTAACTCGTCTGCTTCATTCATACAAACATTGCGTAATCAAAATAGAAGAAACATTTGTTAGAATCCTATTATAAAATAGCATAAATAAGATTAAGAATGTGCTTTGCTAAGCAATCTGGCTAAACTGGATCAAGAATGAGGATGAACATAGTAATTGACAGCTCAGTTAGGCCCAATGATATATAAATAGAAACAGCAATAAAATACATAAAGAAACACCGACTTTACTTACGAGATCAAACCAAAAAGCCAAACAATTTTTTAAAAATGAGATTCGACGAAAGATGAAACAAAAAAACAAAATAGCAAATCAAGATGGATCGAGAGAGAGAGTCTCTACCTGTCTCCGACGAGTTTATACATCCGAGAAATGAGATCTTCTTCTTCCTCCGACATCTTCACAGCTTCCCATTCGATGCTACTCACTTCTGCCAACGGTACAAAAAAAAAAATCAGAACCAGTCCAAATGAAAGATAGAGACAGAAAGCTGACCTTCGGAACAAGACGCCTTGGCTTTGCTCTGTCTCCGGCGTCGTTTATCCATATTTCGGTCTTGTCGGAACGACAAAAGATCAAACAGTCTGTCGTCTTCGACAAGAGCACACAGAGAGGAGAAATCTCGAGAACTAAGCTTTTGCTTTGTTCCACGAAAGAAAGAGTGAGAGAGAGAGAGAGAGAGAGAGGGGCTCGAAAAAGAAAAGAAAATCAAACAGATTATTTTATAACTGCGCGTGTCTGATTAATTCCTAGAATAACTATTTGTTAATATTATCATACTCAATTATTAAATAGACTGTTTGATAAGTAATTTAATTCGATGAGCAGAAGAAAACGAATCTGTAGACTA
This sequence comes from Isatis tinctoria, assembly GCA_010577795.1. Taxonomy (NCBI): domain Eukaryota; kingdom Viridiplantae; phylum Streptophyta; class Magnoliopsida; order Brassicales; family Brassicaceae; genus Isatis; species Isatis tinctoria. The sequence continues at coordinate 3,559 of VHIU01000448.1, read as the reverse complement.
TAGTTACACACTGTGTTGCTTCAACGGCCTCGTTCCATCAGAAAGAAGAACGACAGATACAACCATAACTACTTATTTTCTTTAAAAAAAAAAATTTAATAACCTCTTTAAACCTTTGACTTGCGGTTGTAAATTTCCTCGTTTACAGACAGTTGGAGGGAGGAAGGACCTTCTCTGGGTTTGACTTTAGAAAATACGAATATGTCCCTACGAGTTTGCTATTCTTATACCAACGTTATAATCGCGGGAATCAATAACGTGCAACTTACATCGCCAAATAGAAACATGAGATTTTCTTTCACATATATGACGCATTAAATAGAAATATTTAAAATAACACTCTGTCAAAGCTGCTCTGTGAGTTTTTTTTTTTTAAATATGTTTCAATCGTATTGAAATTTGAAATACAAACAACACAATAATAAAAATAAAAATAAAATAAAACTAGTGATTCTTTTGCAAGCAAAATCTCAGACATTCCATTTGAAAGTTTGATATAAGAGGAAAGTTTGGTAGAAGAAAACACCAAAATAAATAATACTAGTATTATAATAATAAAAAAAGAGAGTGTAAAGAGAAGTATATATAGTTAGTTCGCGAGAACAAATATCTATGCCTTTTTCATATATTCTTTTGGTCTGATAATAGTGTCGTGAAAAGTGGACGCAGCACCGTATGGTTGTTGAGTTCTTGTGTGGTCTGATGTGGTCCGGAAACGTACTTATTTTGTTAATTTACTAACACATATTGATTACAAATATGCTTTAACCGCATCTCGAGACCGGATTAATTATAGTATACTTCTAGGGTTTTATCTCTTTATTTATTACTATGTCACATATATCATACTGTATATGGAATTAGACCAAATGTAGCGATATGAAGAAGCACATTAGTTTCTATATAAAGCTTTGACTCGAAAGAGAGGCATGAAAATCAGACAAGTACCTTACAACAAATATTTATTACATGTGGGGTTTAAAGATATGTTATCAACCAGAAGGACTGTTGAAGAATATATGAGATTAAATTGTTTTTTTTTTCTTTTTTTTCTTTTTCTTTTCAGATTGCGTGAAAGATATGTAGTACGAATGTGAGATAAGTCTGTTAGACGAATTAATAGCTATTCTACTTAACTTTTTGGTAGATGATTTTCAATGCATGATCTAAAACATCATAGAGATGACTTTAGTAACCAAAACAGAAAGATGCCAGTTTAAATAGTTCTATGCTAAATTATATGTCACAAGTTATATGGGTTGTGTAAAAAAAAAAAAAAAAAAAAAAGTTATATGGGTTGTTCCTTAAACGAAATTATCTGTTATATGTCGGCCTTAAAAAAAAAAAAAGCATGGGTCTTGGCGTTTGTTTAGAAGTGCTGCTATCGATCCACCTGTGCGGCTGAGCCCATACTTAAAAAGCCCATGAGTGTTTAGGTGATCGGAGATTTCTCTTTCTCATGAGTAACAACAACACGTGCCAGTGTGACATGTATGTACATCTGACTACGCGACGTCGTTTACTATGTATTATGATAAATACGCAGTACTGTATAGGTGTATAGTGTAATATATATTCTACTATGCTCCTTGTTTCGTTGTGGCTTTTTTTCATCCTGGAGACTGCATGTTTCTTAGATAGTATATGTGTTCTTTTTTTGTTGTTGAGAACGACCACCATGATACTGTTTATTGTGTGTTTTTTTTTTTTTTTTTTAGTTTCGCATCTAACTTAATTGTTTTCTGGATAATTTTTTTTCACTCGGCACGTAAATTTTTTAAATAACCCATCATTTACTTTTACTTTTACCCGTAAATCATCTACAAATGATAACCATGAAGCGATCTATACAATGTTTGCATATTGGACCCTGTACGTACTAAGTAGTAGTTTTTTAGACTAGACATAGTGCAAGAAAACAAAAACATTTTGTTCAAAAAAGAAAAGAAAACAAAAACATATAAATTCTTTTTTTTTTCTTAGGTTTTATTTTAAAATAAGAGTAACATTGGGTGGTCTGGTCTGTCCATGGGAGGCTTATTAATTTGAGTTGTGTCTTGAGGGAGCTTAAGTCTCGATACGGACACGGGTTCGTTTCCCGCTTGCCACATGGATATGAACTATGTTTTCGACTCATTTGAATATCCAAGAGAGGGTCTATCTATGTGTTGTACCTCCACTCGGAGATTAGATCTGGTTCCAATAACGACCCGAGTTTAACCCTTTTTTGCTGAAAAAAAAAATCTCCATAGACAGAGACAAAACTTTAGCTGGAAGGTCCTCCTCGATCGCTTATTCCCTTTTCACTCCATTATTTTCAGGTTCCATACTCCTATTACCATATATCATGCCATGTCCTCCTTTTCTTAAAATCTACTATATTAAAACAGGAACCTTTTTTGGAACTAACCTTTAGTCATGTGTTATATTACGATATGTGCCATTGTGTTTCTTTGATTTTTAAAGATTTTCATTAAGGGTATAATTTGTCATTATGATATCATTTATAATGTACGGTTAAGATTAGAAGTTGAGATAAACGGTTTAGATTATAAGTTGAGATAAACATTTATCATTAAAAATTTTTTTTGGTAATAATAAAATTCAGAGTATCTCTATTAAATATGTATCCAAACAATATAAAATAACGAGTCTCACTTTCCTTATCAATTAAAAACGAAAATAAAATAAAATCATATATATATTAAATTATTAAATAAAATAATAAATATAATTAAATAATATAACACATCAATTGTTTTTATAAATTACAAAATAAAAATAAATAAATATGTTTTTGAACATACTTCAATTATTAATAAATAAAAACATACATAAATAATTCAAATATAATATTAATAAAATATAGTTTATAAAATATAAACTTTTAACTTGGAAAATTAAAATTCTTAAATTAGATTGATATATTTTAACTTGATAAAATGAAAATATTAGAACTAAGTCTATATATATATTATATTATTCAATTATATAGTGAGACAAGTTAATTTTTTTTTAAATATATAATTACAGGGTTTTTATAGTTCTATTATTAAAATATTTAAATAACAAAAATATGGGTTAAGATATTTAATTGATCTTCTATGATATTAAAAATAACTAATAAATTAACGGATTAGCATATATTTTTTTATAAATGTGAAATTACATTCAAATATATATAATATATATATATATATATATATAATGGGTCTGTCAATTTTTTCAAACTATAATACTCATATATTAAAATAATTAAAACTATATATATATAAAAATAGATGATATATTATATAATCATACTATAAATATGAAATTAATATAAATTATATATTATTATAGACTTATAGTCAATTCAAAATAAAATTAGCAACACTTCTCAAATAATGACTTACACAAATATATTTTTATCCAAAATAGAAAATATAAAAACAAAAATCAACAATAAATATTATCCGCTCTTAGCATATATTAAAACAATATTAAATATTACAATTCAAAAAAAAATATTCGAAACGAATTTTTAAAAATAATTATATTAGTTATATTCTGATTTCCA
>VHIU01000350.1:0-38671 GCA_010577795.1 Isatis tinctoria | reverse complement strand
CATCCCGATTTCTGGTATATATGGAAACATATGTGGGAGAGATTAAAAGAATTGATTTGGCTACCTATGTCACCAAAGTGCACTTACCTTTTCGGTTGCACATCCAGAGAGAACTCCAGAGTTAAGCGTGCTTGAGCTGGAGTAGTCAAAGGATGGGTGACCTACCGGGAACTGATTCGCGGTATCGTGTGAGTTAGGAAAAAACACGAGAAACGGTCATGTGGTGATTGCAGGGTCAGTATATCATGACTTTCGAGCCTCCCGGTTAACGCACCGACCGTCGGACAGGGGTGGGCCCAATGGGCCTAATGAGAGGACATGTGGGCCTAGTGAAAGGCCCAATGGGCCTAATGAGAGGACATGTGGACTCACTGGTAGGGGCGGTCGGGGGCGTTATAAGTGGTATCAGAGCTGGTTAGCCGTCCCAGTGCTGACCAGTGAGGCGTTCTGGGACTGGTCGTGGTGTGCAACGAGGACGTTGCACTCTGAGTGGGGGTGAATTGTAACATCCCGATTTCTGGTATATATGGAAACATATGTGGGAGAGATTAAAAGAATTGATTTGGCTACCTATGTCACCAAAGTGCACTTACCTTTTCGGTTGCACATCCAGAGAGAGCTCCAGAGTTAAGCGTGCTTGAGCTGGAGTAGTCAAAGGATGGGTGACCTACCGGGAACTGATTCGCGGTATCGTGTGAGTTAGGAAAAAACACGAGAAACGGTCATGTGGTGATTGCAGGGTCAGTATATCATGACTTTCGAGCCTCCTGGTTAACGCACCGACCGTCGGACAGGGGTGGGCCCAATGGGCCTAATGAGAGGACATGTGGGCCTAGTGAGAGGCCCAATGGGCCTAATGAGAGGACATGTGGGCTCACTGGTAGGGGCGGTCGGGGGCGTTATATCTACAGTTTCTCATAACTCAACTACCTCCAATGCTATATGAATATGATAAAATACGAGGAAAACGTAAAAATCCCAAAGAAGCACCATATCGTCAAAGCGTAAAATACTTGTCCGTCTCACCTGAAAAGCTGAAAAGGGGAAAAAGAGGGGTGAGTAACAGGGGAGTCACTCAGTGAGGTATGGGGTGCTAAACTCAGAAATCGCAAGTTTTTCCATAGCATGCCATACATAGGAAATAGACTAAACATGCACAATCACAGTACCTAAAGTACCCAAAGAACCACAATGTCCTATGGCCAGAGCCCGTGGCCAGTCTTATGGGATAGTGCCCAACCATACCGCCCGTAGACGATTTATCAATCTGCCTGAGGTACTTGACAACCGATCGACGCAATTGCCAGTACCCCGCCTCAAACAACACGCGACGCAAGTACAAAAGTCACGTCTCTGTACCCCCGCAATCCCTAACGACCCACATGGTCGACTAATCCTAGCTCTAGCATGTATAAAAGAATCATTTAACAATTTAATGCACAATCAATGGGTTGAATCATCTATTATTCCTAAGACTGATTTACAAACAACCCTAAAAAGACTCTAGCATAGAAACGGAACACATTTAATACTCAATCCTATCTACGGCGCTTTTCGATGAAAAGTACGATATTCTGCGGAAAGCCCTCACCTTAGCCAAAACGGATGATAACTGCATCTTCTGAACTCCGGATGCTAAAACGGATGATAAAACTGAAACCAGCACGAAAAATCGTGTGAGAACGGCCTTTAACGATGAAAATCGGTTAACGAGTCAAATTGGTCAAAGTCAACAGAAAAGTCAACGGTATGAGTCAAGAGTCCACAGTCAAACCAGTCAAAGTCAAACCGTACTTAAACCGGGTTAAACTAAACCGGACCTGACCTAACCGGACTCGAATTGAATTGAACCGAAATTGAATTAAACCAGATTAGAATTGAATTAAACTGAGCTGAAATCCTAAACCAACTTAAATTGAACCAAACACAAATTAATTGCACTAAACCGGAATAAACCAGAATTAATTAACCAGATTAACCTAAGCTAGAAGATGGAGATCGCACGACGAGATGATTCGGACATTGGCGGTTGAATCTCTGATCACGGAATTGACGTCATGGTCGGCGGTGAGCAATGCCAGAGATGGACGGTGACGACGCCAGCATAAAGAAGAACATGGTGGTGGTGAGATGAGCTCGAACGTAACGGAGGTGGTGGTGACGATATAACTTGCGGAGCAAGCAAAGGATGTGAGGTCGTGATCTGGCACCATTGAGCTCGACAGTTCTGATGATAAAGGTGTGGTGCTCCGGTGATGATGATCGATCTAAGGGCGGAGGCGATGGTGGTCGGAGGAGACACGGCAGAGCTTCACTCTCGCGATGTAACGTGTTGGTGGAGACGAACGAAGCGGTGGTGGCGATGAACGTCGATGGTGGAAGAAACCGGTGACAACTCTCTGGTCTCTCTCTCTCTCTCTCTCTCTCTCTCTCTCTCTCTCTCTCTCCTCTCTCTCTCTCTTCTCTCTCTCTCTCTCTCTCTCCTCTCTCTCTCTCTCTCCTCTGGCGGCTGTGAGAGGAGTTAGCGAAGAGGAAGATGCTTACACCGTAATACACACACGATCACATAGGGCAAAGAATTTGGGCTTCCTTCGGCCTTAGGAAAAAAAAAGTTAAATGGGTCACATGTATAGGTCTTGGGTCGTTACAGTAGATTGGGGTATTGACTTACAAGATGTGGTTAGTGGCACGCCGTTTTCGAGTGTCGATGAGACGGGTGTTACATTTTGGTATCAGAGCCTAGGTTATGTCGTCCCGGTTCTGACCCGGGAGACGGTAGTAGGAAGCATGATTGCATATTCGGTTTTCAATGGTTTTAAAAAAAAAAAAAATTCCCGGGACTTGAGTATTTAAAATAAAATAAAAAAAAACAAAAAAAACAAAGGAGCACCCATTTTGTCTGGTATTAATTTATCCTAAGTTTGTCTCATTTCAGCAGCAGTTTAAGCAGGTTATCCGTTTTCAGTTGCCATCGAGGAATTAATTGTTTCGCGTCAGGTTCGTCAGCTCGTTATTCAGCAGGTTATGGCCGAAGAGACCAGTGCTCAACAGATTAATCAGGAGGTCGTCAGTTAGATAGCTCAAGAGGCAGTTAGGTATGATGCTCAGGAGGCAATGCAACAGTTCCATAAAAGGCTTCTCGGATAGCTGCACAGGAAGCTGATCGGATAGTAGTACCGCAGATTGCTCGCCAATTTGGTCTTCAAGCAGAGTAAGCATCCGCTGTTGTTCCACCGTCACCACCAAATGCATCACCGGCTAATGCTCAGGAGCTGAGCCGATTGTAGGACATGCTGAATTGTTGAAGGGGCTTCAGAGGTACCGCAAGATGTGCGACAACAGCATGCTCTTCAAGTTGTTGATATTCCGCCGCCGCTAGTATCTAGCAGAGATAGAGAGGGACCCACGTATTAGAAGCAAATGAGAAAGATACTGGACATGGATTTGGATCATTTTGGAAGGACATTGGATACTGTCAACGCAGACAATTAAGGGAGGAAGTGGAACCTTAACCTGGAGCATACGAGGTGCTCAGTAGAGTATCATTTGGACTTACCACCCAGTATTTAAGAGATAACGCCTTATCCAGGTAGAAGGGGGATGAAGATTCAGTGCGTGATCATTATTAGTTTACCTGAAATCACTTATAGAGCGAGTTCGATAGGACGTTCATTCCTCGTAAAGCCAGGTACATTAATGCATATGCTTTTGAGCACATAATCTAAGGTACTAGGACTATCACGAAGTACGAGGGAGATTTTAGTCGGCTGCGCAAATTTGTTGGGGTTTCATAACCGATGAGGATTTAATTTGGAGGTTTTTGGATGGGCTACGAGTGGATATTTGTAACTGTTATGTCGTACGGGACTACACCAGCCTGATCAATTTGGTGGAGAAGACTTTTATTCATGAGGCAGAGATAGTGGAGAAACAAAAGTTATTCAAGGTGACTCAGCCAAAGCTTGAGAAGACATTTTTGAGATATAGCAAGGTGTCAGAGCTGTCAAGATTTTTGCCGTATTGTTTTCGTTGTCACCGTCATCATTTTGGGAGAGTGTGTATAGTGTTGTTCATTTGGATGGTTGGGCCATGCCATAAGTATCTATTAGTGGATACGTCGTTTGTCAGTCAGGTTGCAGCGCCAGCAGCACCAGCAGTTAGATCGAGAGTTGTTTAGTTGTGGTTAGCATGTTCTCATTTTCGGGGATTATTCGCAGTGAGCTCAGGGTTTCTTCTGCCACCACCCAAGCGCCAAGCTATTGTCGCGAGTATTTGTTATTGGAGACCACGAGAGAGCTGAGATTTTTTTATGTTGAGATTGTCGATTTTAGTTTGTGGTTTTGAGTATGTCGCTTATGTGGAAACCATTGATTTAGTACTTGTGTTGGTCGGTTGTCGCTTTGGGTGGGGCAGCATATACCCTATTGGATATTGGAGCTACGCATAGTTTCGTATATCGGGTCTAGTCGAGTATTGATCATCCAAGAAGTGTTCGAGCCGTAGAGTAGACAGATTCTTTCAGTCGATTAAAAAAAAAAAAAAAAAACATGCCTTGTCAACCAGTGGCGGTTCCGAAGCGTCAAGAAATGGAAATTCAGGAGAAAATAACTTGATGGCCAGAGTTTGTTGGAAGAGAGACGAAATTCAGGAGGAAGCATGCGAAGCCGAGACTCAATTGAGGATTTGATTATCATAGCTTTTTGAGGAGTAAATCAGACAACCAGATCCGGAATTGAATTCGAGGACGAATTTCTCGTAAGTTGGGGAGAATTGTAACGACCCAAGACCTATACCGGTGACCCATTTAACTTTTTTTTTCCTAAGGCCCAAGGAAGCCCAACTTCTTTTCCCTATGTGATCGTGTGTGTATTACGGTGTAAGCATCTTCCTCTTCGTTAACTCCTCTCACAGCCGCCAGAGGAGAGAGAGAGAGAGAGAGAGAGAGAGACCAGAGAGTTGTCACCGGTTTCTTCCACCGTCGACGTTCATCGCCACCACCACTTCGTTCGTCTCCACCAACACGTTACATCGCGAGAGTGAAGCTCTGCCGTGTCTCCTCCGACCACCATCGCCTCCGCCCTTAGATCGATCATCATCACCGGAGCACCACACCTTCATCATCAGAACTGTCGAGCTCAATGGTGCCAGATCACTGATATTATGTGTTTTTAACGTATTTTGATTCGTTTTTAGTATTCGGTTTGAGTTTCTATTTACATCTTTCGTTGGTTTTTCGAGTCTTTTCTTTTGTTTTGAGTCTTTTACAGATTTTATGGAGTTCCGAAGGAGTTTGGCGTTTACGGACATGTTCGAGTCGAGTTGACGTGGAAAACACGAGGAAATGACCAACCATAGAGAACGACCGTTCTTGGGTCAGAACGACCAACCAGAACGACCGTTCCCCCTCCGGAACGATCGTTCCCCACCTCACCAACCTTGCCGACAAATCTATGGATCGACCGTTCCTGCCACATGTGCCCGTTCCATACTTCACCTTCCCTGCCGACAAAAACATTACGGAACGATCGTTCTCTCCATCAGAACGATCGTTCCCCGACTCCACATCTCACCTACTACGGATCGACCAAGGGGAACGATCGTTCTCCACCTAGAACCACCGTTCCCCGTCTCACCTACTTCCCTCACCTTGGCCTATATATAGAACTCACTCTTGTTGTTTACAAACACACCATCTTCTTCCTCCTCTCCTCTCTAGCTTCTAAACACTGCTTCTATTCAGTTTTAAGCTTTTAAGTTTATGTTTTTATTAAGTTCTTATTAGTTTGTTTTAAGCTTTAAACATTTATGCTTTAATCAAGTTCTATTAAGTTTTACCTTCAGTTCTTATATTTATGCCTTACTTTCAGTTCTTATTTATATTTATGCTTTAATTAAGTCCTTACAAGTTTATTTACAACTTTTACTATCTATATTTATGCTTTACTTAAGTACTTATAAGTTTATATTTATGCTTTACTTAAGTTCTTATTAAGTTATTTTCAGCTTTCATTATCTATTCAAGCTTTTATTATGAACTCTATAATCTCTTTGTTTTCTTCTTTAAATATGTCTGAGTAGATCTCTTAGTTAGGTTAAGGTTTGTCAAAAGGAATTCATGAGCTTTAGGGTTAAACACAAATAGGCTATTCAATTCGATATCTTCACCTTTGTTGTTCTTAATGCTTAGATCGAATTGATCATTTGATTTTATGATATGAGGTTTAACTTAGACAGCGAGAGTTGCTAAGTTGCTAGAATGAACACTGGTGAGCAATTTATTCATTACCTGCGAGAGTAGATGTATTGGAGAATTGTGAACATATTAAACCTATCCTTAATGCTTGTCTACGAATTCTAGTACCAACGAGAGTTAGGAATTCTAGGTTGATAGACAAAGATATTGATACCACGAGAGTGGATTGATATTATCTTAGTGTTTGAGTTCTAGATTTATGCTTAATCACTGCCTGAATAGTTGTTTGATCCGTTGCTCTGAATCTCCTGCGATATTCCTTGACCTAACGCTTGTTAAAATTATCTTTACAGCCGATTTCACTTTCATTACTAGTTATAAAAAAACCAAAAACATATTTGAATTGTCTTAGCTTTTAATTTAGCTCAATATATCAAAGTGTGAAAACTGGTCTTCGTGGGATCGACCCCTAAATACTACTTCGTATGCTGTGCACTTGTAGTAGGAAATAAATGGTTAAAACTCGTGTATCAAGTTTTTGGCGCCGTTGCCGGGGACCAAATTTTCACTTTTGGTTTACGGTTAAATTATTAGACTAAGTACTTTTCTGAACCCGTTTTCTTTTCTTCTTTGTTTCAGGTGCATGTCCACAAGGAGCACAAGGAGCACAAGGAGCAAAAACAACGAGGACCTTCTTTGCCTGACAAACGACGAGCTAGCAAGGAGAGAACGAGAACTCAGAAGACACAACACACCCGTTAAAGAAGCGGAAACGTCTGACACCGCCAACTCAGAGATGGGCGGACAAGTAGACATCGCAGCTCAGCTGCAACAACTTCAGACAGTCATGGAGCAGCTTCGTTTACAACAGGAGAGGCAACTCATTGCACAACCAGCCTTCGGGGACAAAGATGCGGCTCACGCATACTACCAGGATCGATCTGCGATCGTTACCCCGACCATCCAGAGGCAAGATTACGAGATCAAACCTCAAATGATCGGCCTCGTGAAGCAACACCTGTTCCACGGTCTGCCTGCAGAGATTCCGATGGATCACATCGAGAACTTCGAAGAGATCTGTAGCACAACCGGCTCCAATGGTGTGCCTCCAGATTTCTTGAAGTGCAAGCTCTTCCCTTTCTCTCTTACGGGAAAAGCATCACGGTGGTTAAAATCTTTACCACCAGGCTCTCTACCGACTTGGGCCGATGCACGAGCAGCCTTCTTGGATAAGTTCTACACGAAATCCAAGACCGCAGCCTTGAGGAACAAGATCTCCTCGTTCGAGCAACAGTCCGGCGAATCCTTCAATGAAGCATGGGAGCGGTTTAAGGAGTACAAACGTGAGTGCCCTCACCATGGGTTTAATGATGAGCAGCTGCTCAGCACCTTCTACGACGGAGTAGAATGGGACTACCGCAACGCTTTGAATGCCGCGAGTAATGGAGACTTCTATACAAAATCAAAGGAAGGAGCGCTGGAGCTGATCGAGAACCTAGCCGCAAGTTCCAGCAACAAAAGCCCGGAGTACGATAGGAGGAAGGTCAACAATGTGGACTCCAAGAAGATTGATGAGCTCACGGCCTTGGTTAACCTTTTGCTAAAAAAGGACCAGAAGTCAGTCCACTTTGTGGACGAGAATGGGGAAGCACCTATCGCTCAAACCTATGAGGAAGAAACCGGGAATGATCAGATGGAGGTGAATTATATGACGGGACAAGGTTTCGGACAGAACCGCGGTTTTAACAACCAAGGATTCAACACTCATCCGAACCTGTCGTATAGGATCAGGCTTATCCTAAGCAAGGAAATCAGCCACAGATGGGTTTTCAGAAGAACTACTCCAACAACTACCAGAACCGGCCATTCGTTCCTAATCAGAACCGTTTCCAAGGAGGGAATCAGCCAAGGCAGCCTTTCACAAACTCGCAACCCCAGCCTTTCACAAATCCGCAGCCTTCATCTTCAGCAACCGGCTCCCAAGACGAGCTGAAGAACATGATGCAGCAGTTGATGGCGAGTCAACAAAAGGCGGCAGCAGAGATCAACTTCAAGGTTGACACTATGTATGGTGATCTAAATGGGAAGCATGAGGCTGTATGGACCCACATGAAGCAACTGGATGTTCAGATTGCACAAACCGCCGAGTCTATAAAAAGAACACCAGGGACTCTGCCTGGAAAAGCTGAATGTTGGGGTCGAAATCCCCTCCTCGAAGATTGACGGAACGAGAAGTCAAGGTCGTGATCAAATGGAACTTATCCCGAACATGGAACGGACAAGCTAAGGCAAACTGCCCACGATCATCCAAGACATCAACGGCGGCTGGGACAATGCCAGCCGCGGGTCTTCTTACACCCACGGCCGGCGGCTGGGATAAGGCCAGCCGCCGGGTCTTCATTGATCCACGACCGGCGGCTGGCATTGTCCCAGCCGCCGGATCGTCTTGGTCCATCAACCGGCGTCCGGGACAAGTGCCAGCCGCGGGATCATCACACGTCTATGACCGGCGGACGGGACAAGTGCCAGCCGCCGGATCTCACACGTCCGTGACCGGCGGCCGGGACAAGTGCCAGCCGCCGGATCATCACGTCCGTGACCGGCGGCCGGGACAAGTGCCAGCCGCCGGATCATCACACGTCTATGACCGGCGGCCGGGACAAGTGCCAGCCGCCGGATCTTCACACGTCCGTGACCGGCGGCCGGGACAAGTGCCAGCCGCCGGATCATCACGCGTCCGTGACCGGCGGCCGGGACAAGTGCCAGCCGCCGGATCATCACGCGTCCGTGACCGGCGGCCGGGACAAGTGCCAGCCGCCGGATCATCACACCGTGACCGGCGGCGGGACAAGTGCCGCCGCCGGATCATCACACGTCCGTGACCGGCGGCCGGGACAAGTGCCAGCCGCCGGATCATCACACGTCCGTGACCGGCGGCCGGGACAAGTGCCAGCCGCCGGATCATCACACGTCTGTGACCGGCGGCCGGGACAAGTGCCAGCCGCCGGATCATCACAGGTCCGTGACCGGCGGCCGGGACAAGTGCCAGCCGCTGGATCATCACACGTCCGTGACCGGCGGCCGGGACAAGTGCCAGCCGCCGGATCATCACACGTCCGTGACCGGCGGCCGGGACAAGTGCCAGCCGCCGGATCATCACACGTCCATGACGGCGGCGGGACAAGTGCCAGCCGCCGGATCCTTATGCGTCCAAACCGGCGGCGGGATAGGGCCAGCCGCCGGATCTTCATCACATACCAACCGGCGGCTGGGATAAGGCCAGCCGCCGGATCATCATCATCACATGCACACGATCGTTTCTCAAGTCAAGACTTATCGTCCGAACATCGTCCAGTCGACCGACCGTTATGTCCGGACCGACCCGAAGATCATCCTTTGCATGTTCTGACTCCAAAGACGTCCGTAAACATTCCCCGAAGACCGTGACGAACGTCCAGCCGTCCGTGGACCAGTCGCCGAGCACACGAGCCAAAGGAACCGGCGGCTGGCCATCAATACCGAAACCGGCGGCTGGAAGTTCAAACAAAAAACGGGCGGTTCAAATCTCAGAAGTCGTAAAACGCTCGGAACACTATCACGCGGGGAAAAACCGTAGAAAAACACTATTCATCCCGAGACAAAGTTAACCGAAAAATCGAATTAAGCATAAACCGAGATTCGGATTACTATTCACCGGTTTACTATTCATCGGGGCACTATTCACCGGCGGGCCGGATTTGGGTCAGAATGCGCGGATGGATCATGGAAGACTCTCGGACCGGATATCGGGCCCGAAAAGCTTAGGTCGGCGGCTGGGAAGGAAGGACAAAGTCCCACATCGGAAATCTGAAGTCTTAGCCTCCTAGGATTGTCAGTATACATATGTACGCTCATGTAAGGTTTAAATCCATCCCAGATCCGAGTATTAGGAGTTTTAGCAATTTAAGACTATTCAGCTTTTGCTAATTTCCCTTGTACTTTCGGAAAATATTAATAAAAATTTCCCTTTTCATCTTTTTGCATTTTCGGTCCTTTAGTTCTTTACAAATAGAATTTTCGAGCCCCCATTAAATATAAGTTTTGACAGTGTGAGTTTCGGCTCTCACAGTTTGGCGCCGTCTGTGGGGACGAGAAATATTCTTAACCCTTAGAACAAAAAGGATACGAGACGAAGACGATGACCGAAGAAACAATGGATTGGAGTTCGATGGATGGCAGCTGCGGCCTAACGATGACTTTCCGAGAGAAAGAAGCCGCTGAAATAAACCATCCGCATAACGATCTGCTCGTGATCGGTCTTTCAATCGGAGGATACGAGATACCAAGAGTCTTAGTGGACACTGGAGGAACGGTGAACGTCATATTCCTGGAAACCCTTCGGAGAATGAACATTGAGACACAGCATCTCATAACCCATCCGAAACCGTTGACTGGTTTCTCCGGAAAGACGACAATGACAATAGGGACGATCCAACTCCCCGTGAAAGCAAAAGGAGTGGAGAAAGACACGAAGTTCTCGGTGATCGATTGCCCACGAATCTGCGACGCGATTGTGGGAACACCGTGGCTGAACTCAATGAGAGCCATCCCGTCAACTTACCACCTGTGCCTAAAATTCCCGACTCCGACCGGAGTGGAAACGATTTGGGGACGGCAGAAAGATTCTCGAGCTTGTTTCCTGACGGAGCACAGATTGAGGAAGCCGGTAACCGATCTCAGCCGTGAACCGAAGTCCGACAAAGGAAAGGAAGAGCGGCAGCTGGCGAAACTTGAGCAAAAGTTACAAATTGAAGAATCCCGGAAGCGGAGAAGGACCCCCCGTGTGAGCCAGTGATTTCGGTCAACATAGACGAAAAGAATCCAGAGCGGTGTACGGAAATCGGAGCAAATTTGGAGGAGCCGATCAAGATTGAGTTAATCACCTTGTTAAAGGAGAACGCCGGGTCATTCGCATGGGCAGCAGAAGATATGCCGGGATTGACATCGGCATCACAAGCCACGAACTCAACGTAGACCCGACATTCAAACCGGTGAAGCAGAAAAGACGGAAACTCGGACCAGAACGCGCCCAGGCGGTAAACGATGAAGTAGAAAGATTGCTCAAAGTCGGATCAATCACGGAAGTGAAATATCCCGACTGGTTAGCAAATCCGGTGGTAGTAAAGAAGAAGAATGGAAAATGGCGAGTTTGCGTCGATTTCACTGATCTGAATAAAGCGTGTCCAAAAGACAGCTTTCCCCTTCCGCACATCGATCGATTAGTCGAAGCGACGGCAGGGAACAAGCTGCTATCTTTCATGGACGCTTTCTCCGGATACAACCAAATCATGATGAATCCCGACGATCGAGACAAGACTGCCTTCATCACAGATCGCGGAACATACTGTTATAAGGTGATGCCATTCGGGTTAAAGAATGCCGGCGCTACATACCAAAGGCTTGTCAACAAGATGTTCGCCGAACAACTCGGAAGAACGATGGAAGTCTACATCGACGATATGTTGGTCAAGTCATTGGAGGAGAAAGACCACGTCACACACTTGCGGGAATGCTTTGAACAACTCAACCGGCACAACATGAAACTAAACCCGGCGAAGTGCAGATTCGGAGTAGCATCCGGCGAATTCCTCGGATATCTGGTAACTCATCGAGGGATAGAAGCCAACCCGAAGCAAATCAACGCCCTGATAGAGATGGCTTCGCCAAAAACCAAGAGAGAAATCCAAAGGCTGACCGGACGGGTCGCGGCGCTGAATCGGTTCATCTCGAGGTCGACGGACAAATGTTTGCCCTTCTACGACACACTCAGGGGAAACAAAAAGTTTGAGTGGACAGAGAAGTGTGAACAGGCGTTCCAAGAACTAAAGAAATACCTAGCAAGCCCACCCGTACTTTCAAAGCCGGTCGAAGGAGAGCCCCTTTTTCTGTATACGGCGGTATCATCAACGGCGGTAAGCGGGGTGCTGGTCAGAGAAGATCGCAACGAGCAAAAACCGGTCTTCTATGTAAGCCAGACCTTGGCGGACGCAGAAACCCGATACCCGCTAATGGAGAAGGCGGCCCTGGCAGTGGTGATGTGCGCACGGAAATTACGGCCTTATTTCCAGTCGCACACGATCATTTTACTCACGGTTTTTCCTCTCAGAACGATCCTGCACAGTCCCAGTCAATCGGGACGTCTGGCAAAATGGGCGGTAGAATTAAGCGAGTACGATATCGAGTACCGAAGTAGAACATGCGCCAAATCACAGGTCCTTGCAGATTTTTTGATTGAGCTCCCGACCACAGGCGTTAGTGAGCCGACGTCAAACTCGACGTGGGTTCTCCACGCAGACGGGTCTTCGTCAAAGCAAGGTTCGGGAGTCGGGGTGCGGTTAACGTCACCAACTGGGGAAATCTTAGAACAGTCGTTCAGGTTGCTCTTCAACGCTTCCAACAACGAAGCGGAGTACGAAGCCTTGATCGCTGGACTGAAACTCGCCCTCGGACTCAAAATCCAAAATCTGCAAGCATTTTGCGATTCCCAGCTGGTGGCAAATCAATTCAGCGGAGACTATGAAGCAAAAGACGACCGGATGGAAGCATATCTCAAAATTGTCCTGGAGCTCGCAAAACAATTCAAAAAATTCGAACTCACAAGAATCCCGCGAGGCGAAAACGCCCCGGCCGATGCATTGGCGGCCCTAGCATCAACGTCTGCCCCGGGAGAAAGTCGAATCATTCCCGTCGAATTCATAGAACAACCAAGCATCGATCCACCACAAGTCATCAACCTTATACAACTCCCGGAAGGAGAAGACGAAGAAGAGCCTCCGGAAGAAGAGTTAGCAACTGGTCCAACGGAAGAATATGGCTGCGATCGCGGATGGATGGCTCCGATACGAACATACATCATGGACGGGGAAGTCCCGGCAGACAAATGGGCTGCACGAAAACTAAAGGCCCAAGCGGCCCGCTTCGTTCTCCTGGACGGCAACATCTACAAATGGAGGATCTCCGGACCATTAATGGTCTGCGTGGAAAAAGAAGAGGCAAGACGAATTATGGAAGAAGTCCATAGTGGGTCGTGCGGAAATCACTCCGGAGGAAGAGCTCTCGCAATCAAAATCAAGCGGCATGGACACTATTGGCCAACCATGATAAAAGATTGCGAGAAGTTCTCCCTCAAATGCGAGAAATGCCAGAGGCACGCACCGGTGATCCATCAGCCCGCAGAACTGCTCTCGTCAATTTCTGCGCCGTACCCATTCATGAGGTGGTCGATGGATATCGTGGGGCCAATGCATAACTCAAAGCAGAAAAGGTTCCTACTTGTCCTAACAGATTACTTCTCAAAATGGGTCGAAGCGGAATCTTACGCCAGTATCAAGGACGCCCAAGTGGAGCATTTCGTCTGGAAAAACATCATATGCCGGCACGGAGTCCCTTACGAGATCGTCACAGACAATGGTTCTCAATTCATTTCCACCCGCTTCGAAGGATTTTGCGAAAAGTGGAAGATACGCCTGAGCAAGTCAACGCCACGCTATCCGCAGGGTAATGGCCAGGCCGAAGCAGCCAACAAGACTATCGTTGACGGACTCAAAAAGCGTCTTAACGAGAAGAAAGGGCGATGGGCGGACGAACTCGAAGGGGTGCTCTGGTCCCATCGGACAACTCCAAGACGCGCAACCGGAGAAACGCCATTCGCACTGGTCTACGGTGCCGAATGCGTTATACCGTCAGAAGTAGACTTTCCCGGCGTCAGACGAAGGCTCTTGCCCGGACAGGAAGGCCTTAATCATCTGATGATGTTAGACGAACTGGACCTAATAAACGAAAGACGGGATCAAGCCCTCATCCGCATCCAAAACTATCAACAAGCAGCGGCCAAATACTACAACTCAAACGTGCGCCACCGCAAATTCAAGGAAGGAGACCTCGTCCTCCGCAAAGTTTTCCAGAACACCGCGGAGCCGAATGCAGGGAAACTAGGCGCGAAATGGGAAGGACCGTACAAAGTAGCAAAGGTGGTCCGTCCAGGAGCATACGAGCTAGAAAACAAAGAAGGGAAGCCAGTCCCAAGGACATGGAACGCAATGCACCTAAAGAAGTATTACCACTAGACGTTGTAAAATAGAACTACGAACCGGCTTGATCTCTACATTCAGGGTAGTAGGCAGCTCGCCTTCCGACGAGTTCAGCTATTTATATTTTATAATTTTCAAGGGGGGAGTGGGTCCGTATATACATACTCCCAAATTTTCGGAAGCAAATCAAGAGGGTGGACGCTGGGACTTAGCATCTCGTAACACATCCATAGCTTGAAAAGTTCCCCGAGGATATCATCCAGGCAAACATCGGAACTTAGCATCCCGAAACTTGATCCGGAAAACGAATGGACTCAGAAAAACTGCGCACGACTCATCTGAAAGATGAACCGGCGGCTGGGATAAGTGCCAGCCACCGGATCTTCTTCATCCGAAGCCGGCGGCTGGGATAAGTGCCAGCCGCCGGATCTTCTTCATCCAAAGCCGGCGGCTGGGATGAGTACCGGCCGCCGGATATGCCTCACTTCAAAAATCGCCCCTTGGCACACATAAAACCTGTCTTTTAGCAAGCATGCCACTGTCCGTTGCTGATCACAACGGGACGATCTTTTTAACCATGGTTCCCCTTACATCCCAAAGCGGATAAAACGTAGCGCGCTATATAAATTTCCGGACTAACATCCGAAAGGCGTAACCTGACATTCCGCGATCCTGGCAGGAAACGTCTCAGACGATGTTCTATTGAGTTCATTTCCACTAAACGCCCCGCATAGGTAGAAAATGCAAAGCGTGAATCACTAAATGAACTCCTTAAACCCAGTAAACGCCAACTTGGAACGCTGGTCTTAGACATCTCACGACGAGGTACCAAACCGGCCCTGGTACGAGATCATAAACTCGTCCGAAACTAGCAACTAAACCAAACTCAAAGCCCAGCGGCTAACTCCGCTGGTCGAATAACTCAAGGGAAACTCCTCCCGAACAATCAGGTCCGAGCGCCCGGAACAGCGCCCCGATCAACCCGACTAACCTAAGCAAGCAAAACCAAACCGATACAAGGAAGGTCGAGCGCCCAATCCAGTCGGATAAACGGGCCGCCCGATCTCTTCAAATAAACGGCCAGCAGCCCGCTCCAAAAAAGCATAACCCGGCGGCTCGGACACGCCAGCCGCCCGGCGGCTCGGACATGCCAGCCGCCCAGGATCAGTCAACGTAATCCGGCGGCCGGGACATGCCAGCCGCCCGATATCGATATAGCATCCTCTCCAAATCAATACACGGCGGCCGGGTTCGTCTCGGACTAAACCCAGCCGCCCACGATCATTCAATCAGGATCCTTGTACAAAGAAACAGCGTATGGCAAGAGACAAATCTCGAAAGCTAGTTTTATTGAAGTCTCAAAACAAAAAGAATCGGTCCAAACCAAAAATCAGGCCGTACATAGCATAAAGCTATAAAGCCAAAAACTCAAAAAATATAACAAGAAAGAAAAACCACCGCATGGTTAAGAATCAGAACCAAACGCCTGGGCAATAGCAATATCAGGGATTCCGGGAACAGACTCGTTCGATCCCGATAGATCAACCACCCCGAGAGAAGCAGCCTCCTCTTCAACGGATCTTCCCTCGGGTATTGAAGCATTGTCATCCTTGTGGGCTGGACATAACTGAGAATCGATCTTCCCACGGATTCGAGCAATCACATCATCAAACCGAACTGCAGATTTATCGAACTCGTTCATCCATGTGGACAATTTCACCTTCTCCTCGTCCAAGGTGGGAGGATCAGTCCCCTGTAGCAAAGCGACAAGTTCAACATTACTCTCTATCTGAGCCACATCTACGTCCTGATTCCTTGCCTCAGACAAAGGTCCAAGGTCTTCTTTCAGCGCATCCAAGAAGCCGCGGAATTTGGCAACGGAAGCCTTGCGGCCATCCGCGTAAGCCCGTTGCACCTTCGAATTGCGCGCCGCTTTTACACTGGCCATCTGATCTTTCAAAGCCTGTACTTCCTTAGCATGACGCGCATCCTTGGCCTCTTGACGGGTCTTAAACTGCAACGCCACTGATCTCTCCGCACGTAACGAAGCAAGCTCTTTCTCGAGCAATTTGACCCGATGCGAAGACGTCGCTTCAAGTTCGTTAAGTTTCCTCCTCACCAGCCGAGCATCCTCCCTAGCTTCCTCAGCACGCTTGCGGATTCCACGGACAGAAGCATCATACGTGCTGATACACTTGTTCACGGAAGACATGAACTGAAATAATAACAGGGAAGAGTCAGTATATAAAAAAAAAAAGGGGGAGAAGAAAGAGAAAAGGCAAGAATGGATAAACCTTCATCCCGCTCAAGGCCATATCCTCGTACTTCTCAGGCTCATCCAGACTATCACAAGAAGGAAACCTGAAACTAGCATCCGTGATCACCGAAAAACTCCTAGCGGACTGACGACGATTTTTACAAACAGCCTCAGGAAAAGCAAGCCCTGGCGAAGGACTTGTGCGCCGAGCCTCGGGAGGAGAAGTTTTCACTCCGGGGTCAGCAAGGCAATCCGCCTGCTCTTGGCGCAACCGGTTGTCTTCATCATTCAGACCGTAGGTTATCCCGCCAGCCGCCGCTTTATCCTTGGGCAAACGCCTCGCGATACTTCGTCCAAGAATAGCCTCCTTCTTCAGAGGAGTGACCACAACGGTGGATACCGCCAACTTATCCGCAGGCCACTCGGATGGAGGGACGGCTTGACTACCGTCCGTCAATCCCGATCCTGAAGGACCGCCCGCCGTCTTATCCTTAGAATCCTTCCCGAGTTTATTCACTTCACTCTTCTTCTCCATCTGCCTCCTCTCGCGAAAAGATTGCCTAACCATTATCTTAAAAAACAGAAAGTGCACTCGACAAGAGAAAGAACTCGTGAGGAAAAAGAAGAAGGAAGGGTCCATATATATAGTCGGACGGTTCGAGTCCTAGTTCGAAAAGGAATTGAGTCTTTCCAATTCCGAGCCGACCGCCCACGAGTCTTTCATACGAAAAGGAAATTTTTTCTTTACAAAAAAGGAAAGAAAAGAAAAAAGGAAATTTTCCCGTTTCGATCAATCCCGATAAAACCTCAGCTTAAAGCTCATCGTCCTGGACTACGAGAACGAAGAGCTGGGGGGCTAACTGTTGGGGTCGAAATCCCCTCCTCGAAGATTGACGGAACGAGAAGTCAAGGTCGTGATCAAATGGAACTTATCCCGAACATGGAACGGACAAGCTAAGGCAAACTGCCCACGATCCATCCAAGACATCAACCGGCGGCTGGGACAATGCCAGCCGCCGGGTCTTCTTACACCCACGGCCGGCGGCTGGGATAAGGCCAGCCGCCGGGTCTTCATTGATCCACGACCGGCGGCCGGGATAAGGCCAGCCGCCGGATCGTCTTGGTCCATCAACCGGCGTCCGGGACAAGTGCCAGCCGCTGGATCATCACACGTCTATGACCGGCGGCCGGGACAAGTGCCAGCCGCCGGATCTTCACACGTCCGTGACCGGCGGCCGGGACAAGTGCCAGCCGCCGGATCATCACGCGTCCGTGACCGGCGGCCGGGACAAGTGCCAGCCGCCGGATCATCACGCGTCCGTGACCGGCGGCCGGGACAAGTGCCAGCCGCCGGATCATCACACGTCTATGACCGGCGGCCGGGACAAGTGCCAGCCGCCGGATCTTCACACGTCCGTGACCGGCGGCCGGGACAAGTGCCAGCCGCCGGATCATCACGCGTCCGTGACCGGCGGCCGGGACAAGTGCCAGCCGCCGGATCATCACGCGTCCGTGACCGGCGGCCGGGACAAGTGCCAGCCGCCGGATCATCACACGTCCGTGACCGGCGGCCGGGACAAGTGCCAGCCGCCGGATCATCACACGTCCGTGACCGGCGGCCGGGACAAGTGCCAGCCGCCGGATCATCACACGTCCGTGACCGGCGGCCGGGACAAGTGCCAGCCGCCGGATCATCACACGTCTGTGACCGGCGGCCGGGACAAGTGCCAGCCGCCGGATCATCACACGTCCGTGACCGGCGGCAGGGACAAGTGCCAGCCGCTGGATCATCACACGTCCGTGACCGGCGGCCGGGACAAGTGCCAGCCGCCGGATCATCACACGTCCGTGACCGGCGGCCGGGACAAGTGCCAGCCGCCGGATCATCACACGTCCATGACCGGCGGCCGGGACAAGTGCCAGCCGCCGGATCCTTATGCGTCCATAACCGGCGGCCGGGATAGGGCCAGCCGCCGGATCTTCATCACATACCAACCGGCGGCTGGGATAAGGCCAGCCGCCGGATCATCATCATCACATGCACACGATCGTTTCTCAAGTCAAGACTTATCGTCCGAACATCGTCCAGTCGACCGACCGTTATGTCCGGACCGACCCGAAGATCATCCATTTGCATGTTCTGACTCCAAAGACGTCCGTAAACATTCCCCGAAAGACCGTGACGAACGTCCAGCCGTCTGTGGACCAGTCGCCGAGCACACGAGCCAAAGGAACCGGCGGCTGGCCATCAATACCGAAACCGGCGGCTGGAAGTTCAAACAAAAAACGGGCGGTTCAAATCTCAGAAGTCG
The DNA here is from genome assembly GCA_010577795.1 of Isatis tinctoria. Lineage (NCBI taxonomy): Eukaryota > Viridiplantae > Streptophyta > Magnoliopsida > Brassicales > Brassicaceae > Isatis > Isatis tinctoria. The sequence goes on along the minus strand of VHIU01000350.1, from coordinate 19,840 downwards.
TAAAACGCTCGGAACACTATTCACGCGGGAAAAACCGTAGAAAAACACTATTCATCCCGAGACAAAGTTAACCGAAAAATCGAATTAAGCATAAACCGAGATTCGGATTACTATTCACCGGTTTACTATTCATCGGGGCACTATTCACCGGCGGCCGGATTTGGGTCAGAATGCGCGGATGGATCATGGAAGACTCTCGGGCCGGATATCGGGCCCGAAAAGCTTAGGTCGGCGGCTGGGAAGGAAGGACAAAGTCCCACATCGGAAATCTGAAGTCTTAGCCTCCTAGGATTGTCAGTATATATATGTACGCTCATGTAAGGTTTAAATCCATCCCAGATCCGAGTATTAGGAGTTTTAGCAATTTAAGACTATTCAGCTTTTGCTAATTTCCCTTGTACTTTCGGAAAATATTAATAAAAATTTCCCTTTTCATCTTTTTGCATTTTCGGTCCTTTAGTTCTTTACAAATAGAATTTTCGAGCCCCCATTAAATATAAGTTTTGACAGTGTGAGTTTCGGCTCTCACACTGAAGCACCTAGGAAGGAGTTTATCAACGCCATCGAGCTAAGGAGCGGGAAAACATTGAATTCGGAAACAACTTCCGAATCGGCGAAAGAAAAAGAAGCGCCAACCGAGCACCCTGGTCCGTCAACCGATAACATGCTCAGCCAAGAAACTCCAACAACTTCGGCCAGCAATCCGGAAGCAAGGGTGTACAAACCCAAAGTCCCATACCCTGTACCACCCAAGAAGTCTCGCAAGGATTTAGAAGATGCTAAATGCAGAGAGATGCTCAGAGACCTAACCGTGAAGCTACCTCTCACGGATGCCGTTCAGATGATACCTGCGCTCAAACGGTATATGAAAACTCTAGTCTCCGGAAAAGTAGCTGAGGAGGAAAACGTGATGGTGGTCTCCAAGGAGTGCAGTGCTGTTCTGCAGAACAAAGTCCTTAAGAAGAGAAGCGATCCTGGCAGATTCGTTTTATCAGTCAAGATCGGCCCCATGACATTCGCATGCTCTCTGTGCGATCTCGGTTCCAGTGTCAACCTTATGCCATACTCTGTGGCAAAGCGGTTAGGGTTCACGGAATTCAAACCCACGCGCATCTCATTGGTCTTCGCAGACAGATCAACAAAACTTCCGGTGGGTATGTTAGAGGATCTTCATGTGCGAATTGGAGACACACTCATCCCAGCTGATTTCGTGGTTCTAGAGCTTGAAGAAGAACCGAAGGACCCTCTGATTCTCGGCCGACCATTCTTATGCACAGCTGGTGCAATAATCGATGTACAGAATGGAGTGATTGACCTTCACCTAGGCGACATGGTAATGTCATTCGAGATGGATAAATTGTTGAAGAAACCGATGATGGATGGACAGACCTTCACTGTGGAGGGCTTGGATGATGTATATGATGAGGCAGCTGAAGAGCTTCTGTGCCCGGATCCTCTTGAAACCGCTCTAACTCTAGCTGAAAGAGAGCATGGTTTCCTGAGCGAGGATGCCGACAGCTTTGCCAAGATGCTAGACTCCAGCCAAAGAGTGGAGCAGATGGTAGCATACACGAGCCTAGATGAGGAGGAGAACTCGGCAGAAACAACACGAGCACCTGCTCCGCCACTTGACCCGATAGACAACCCTTGGAGTGAATTGAAAGCACCCAAACTGGAGCTCAAAACTCTTCCAGCCAGGCTCAGGTACGCATTCCTCGGAACAAACTCTACTTACCCGGTAATTGTGAACGCTGATTTGAATAATGTGGAAGTAGCTTTACTTTTATGCGAGCTTAGGAAGTATAGAAAGGCTATAGGGTATTCACTTGATGATATTACTGGCATCTCCCCTGATCTTTGCATGCATAGGATACATCTAGAAAATGAATCGAGGAGTTCCATAGAACATCAAAGGAGGTTGAATCCAAATCTGAAAGATGTTGTTAAAAAGGAAATAATGAAACTTCTAGAAGCCGGTGTAATTTATGCTATTTCTGATAGTACTTGGGTTAGTCCAGTTCACGTAGTTCCTAAAAAAGGTGGAATCACTGTGATAAAAAATGATAGGAATGAACTGATACCGACTAGGACCATAACCGGCCATAGAATGTGCATAGATTATCGCAAACTAAATGCTGCAACTCGCAAGGATCACTTCCCTTTGCCCTTTATTGATCAGATGCTTGAAAGACTTGCAAACCATCCATACTACTGTTTTTTAGATGGTTATTCAGGTTTCTTCCAGATCCCCATCCATCCGGACGACCAGGAGATGACAACATTCACATGTCCTTATGGCACATTCGCTTACCGACGCATGCCATTCGGATTGTGCAATGCTCCGGCAACTTTCCAGCGATGCGTGATGTCCATTTTTTCCGACTTGATCGAAGACATAATGGAGGTGTTCATGGACGACTTCTCGGTGTATGGAGACTCTTTCTCTCACTGTTTATCAAATCTATGCAGGGTACTTCAGCGATGTGAGGAAAAACACCTAGTTCTAAATTGGGAGAAGTGTCACTTCATGGTCCGGAATGGGATTGTACTTGGGCACCGCATATCAGAGGATGGCATCGAAGTGGATAAAGCTAAGATCGAGGTTATGATGAACCTACAACCACCTACTTCTGTCAAAGAGATCCGTAGTTTTCTGGGGCATGCAGGTTTCTATCGCAGATTCATCAAGGATTTTTCAAAGATAGCTAGACCCCTCACGAGGCTGTTGTGCAAGGAGGAGAAGTTCGAATTCGATAGCAACTGTCTTGAGGCTTTTCATACGATCAAAGGAGCATTGGTCAGCGCACCCATTGTGCAGCCGCCAGATTGGAGCCTACCTTTCGAGGTTATGACAGATGCTAGCGACTATGCTGTTGGTGCAGTCCTCGGTCAGAGGAAAGACAAGAAGCTCCACGTTATCTACTACGCCAGTCGCACATTGGATGACGCTCAGTGCAAGTATGCTACGACAGAAAAGGAGCTTCTGGCCGTCGTTTTCGCCTTTGAGAAGTTTCGGTCCTATCTCGTTGGATCAAAGGTTATAGTTCACACTGATCATGCAGCACTCAAGTATCTGCCGACCAAGAAAGACGCTAAGCCGCGGCTACTTAGGTGGATTCTTCTGCTTCAAGAATTCGACCTGGAGATCAAAGACAAGAAGGGGATAGATAATGGAGCTGCCGACCATTTATCTAGGATGCGGATTGATGAAGAACTCCCACTCAATGACAGCCTCCCTGAAGAACGGGTTTACTCGATCGGAGTATTCCAAATCGAGGAAGCACCTGCTCAGTCTGAATTCTGCAACCAAACCGAAAGCAGCCACCATCCTCAGATTCCTTGGTTTGGTGAGATTGCGAATTACCTAGCTGCTGATCTCGAACCGCACGGTTTTGTGGGCTACAAAAGGAAGAAATTCCTAAAGGATATTCGCCATTACTTCTGGGATGAGCCGTACCTGTACAAGCATTGCCCAGATGGAGTATTCAGACGTTGCATGGCTGAGGAGGAGATACCGGAGATTCTGTTTCACTGTCATGGCTCTTCCTATGTCGGACACTTCGCCACTTTCAAGACAATCTCCAAGGTTCTGCAAGCCGGGTATTGGTGGCCAACAATGTTTAAAGACGCTCAGCGCTTTATCTCTAGATGCGATTCATGCCAGCGACAGGGCAACATCAGCAAGCGCAATGAGATGCCACAGAACTTCATTCTCGAAGTGGAGGTCTTTGACGTATGGGGGATTGATTTTATGGGACCATTCCCATCTTCTTTCGGGAATGAGTACATACTCGTGGCTGTTGACTATGTGTCTAAATGGGTTGAGGCATTGGCGAGTCCCACGAACGATGGAAAGGTGGTGATCAAGATGTTCAAATCTATCATTTTCCCGAGGTTTGGTGTTCCGCGCGTTGTCATCAGCGATGGAGGCTCTCACTTCATCAACAAGATTTTCGAGAATCTATTGCGCAAGAATGGTGTAAAACACAAGGTCGCAACACCTTACCATCCGCAAACGAGTGGGCAAGTTGAGATATCTAACCGAGAAATCAAGAGCATACTTCAGAAGACGGTGAGCACAACTCGGAAGGACTGGGCTTCCAAGCTAGACGACGCTCTATGGGCTTACAGGACCGCCTACAAAACGCCTCTCGGGACCACTCCCTTCCACCTTGTTTACGGAAAAGCCTGTCACCTCCCCGTCGAGCTTGAGTTCAAAGCCGCATGGGCTGTTAAGCTGCTCAACTATGACATCAAACCAGCTTCGGAAAGACGCATGATGCAGCTACACGAACTTCAGGAGATTAGGCATCTCGCCTATGAGAACTCCAAAATCTACAAGGAACGAACCAAAGCATACCACGACAAGCGCATCCTGGCTCGTAACTTCGCCCCAAACGACCAGGTTTTACTCTTCAACTCTCGGCTGAAGCTGTTTCCCGGGAAGTTGCGATCGATATGGTCTGGGCCCTTCACCATAAAGGAAGTACGTCCATATGGAGCGGTGGTCTTGTTCAACACCAAAGGAGAAGAGTTCGTGGTCAATGGTCAACGGTTGAAACCATATTTTGCCGACACACAACTCGGAGACGAAGAAGAAACTACCTTGACCGAGCCTCCTCAAGCATAATCAACTCACCACGTCAAGCTTAGCGACGTAAAACAAGCGCTTTCGTGGGAGGCAACCCACCAGGTAACATGTAAATATCGTGAATTTTTCTTCGTTCTTGTTCTATTTACGTTTCTTGTTTTGTTTGAGATTTTTTTTTCAGGCTTTTATTAAGTGTTCTACACGGATGAAGGCTAGAGAGCAGCACCGATAGCTCCACCAGCGACCACTGAGCTTGTGGTTATTTCTATCACCCTTGTTATATCCATTTTTATTTTACGACACTTTTATTTTATCTATCAGTTTGCGGGTTTCTCTTTCAGTTTGTTCCGGGACGGTTAAAAACGAGTCTGGGGGAGGAATTCATTTGTGTACTAACAGTGTGTTTTATGGATATTGATTTCTTATGTTTTATTTTGGTTTTATTTAAGTGTGTTTATATTTTCAAAAAAAAAAAAAAAAAAAAAAAAATTTATTAGTCAAAAATATTGTGTGAAATTGTTAAACTTTTTGGAATTGCAACATGTTCGATGTCATTGCCTTACGACTGTTTAGCATTGTTTGAGGATAGTTTGGAAACGCAGAAAAATCCATAACTTGATCATTTACTGAATTTTCTCAGATCATCTGAACTTAATCGAATTATCGGAACTTAATATGGACTTAATTTATCTCACTTATGGGGTTGATAATCATGTATTGGATTTTACATTTGGAGTTTTCTTTGCATCATTTTTTACCAATCTTTGCTAACTCCAAATGGCTAGACTTATCCTTAGTCTAGTACCACACCCTTACCATTTCCATGTTGAAAACCACTTATTTTTTCGTTTACTGTCATTGCATTCATGTGCAAAAACTATGGAGTATACGGACCGACACAACTTTTCTTTAGGATTGTGTCTAGATAGGTGGTCTCTTTCTGATTAAACTCATGGGATGTGTCTAGAAAAGTAATCTCTTTTTGAATATATTCATCGAAAATTTTCGTTTCAAAAGAGGATGAACTTTAAATGGGTAGAAGTTTACATTCAAGAAATAAGCTTACATCGTTGAAATTCTTTTGATGCAGATCTTAAAGACTAACCGGTTCCATTCTTCGATATATAAAAAAAAAAAAAAAAGAAAAAAAAAAAAAAAAAAAGAAATGAATAAAAGAGAATAAGAAAAGAAAACAGAAGGAACCGGGAAAGTCAAGGTAATATCTTTAGATTTCATAAAACGTTAAAAGAAATCATGTTCTTGTTTGTGACTTTGTTAAATAAGGGTAGAAGGATTAGAGTTAAGGAGAGTTGTGTACCTCCTAATTGGTTCGTGTCTCACTGTGATTTTGCATAATGATTTGCATCCGTTTACACTGCTAAAAGAAACCGAAACACTTGAGCCACCAAATACCAACCTTGATACCTAGACCATAACATGTTAGATATTCCCTTTGTGAGAGTACACGCATCTCTTAATGAATGTTAAATATTGAGTTCTGCTTGATCATGAGATTTCATTTATTTACTACGGTTATGGAGAAGTACAATGAAGTACGGTTTGATCTGATCTTTGCGAATGCGGTTTACGGGCAATTGATTTAGAGTATGGTCCTATAAGTTTTACGAGTTTCACACATTTTTCAAACCTCTCCTCTTTGTAAAATATCTAGTTTTTGCTTGGGGACAAGCAAAGGTTTTAGTTGGGGAGAGTTGATATTATGTGTTTTTAACGTATTTTGATTCGTTTTTAGTATTCGGTTTGAGTTTCTATTTACATCTTTCGTTGGTTTTTCGAGTCTTTTCTTTTGTTTTGAGTCTTTTACAGATTTTATGGAGTTCCGAAGGAGTTTGGCGTTTACGGACATGTTCGAGTCGAGTTGACGTGGAAAACACGAGGAAATGACCAACCATAGAGAACGACCGTTCTTGGGTCAGAACGACCAACCAGAACGACCGTTCCCCCTCCGGAACGATCGTTCCCCACCTCACCAACCTTGCCGACAAATTATGGATCGACCGTTCCTCCACATGTGCCCGTTCCATACTTCACCTACCCTGCCGACAAAAACCATTACGGAACGATCTTCTCTCCATCAGAACGATCGTTCCCCGACTCCACATCTCACCTACTACGGATCGACCAAGGGAACGATCGTTCTCCACCTAGAACGACCGTTCCCCGTCTCACCTACTTCCCTCACCTTGGCCTATATATAGAACTCACTCTTGTTGTTTACAATACACCATCTTCTTCCTCCTCTCCTCTCTAGCTTCTAAACACTGCTTCTATTCAGTTTTAAGCTTTTAAGTTTATGTTTTTATTAAGTTCTTATTAGTTTGTTTTAAGCTTTAAACATTTATGCTTTAATCAAGTTCTATTAAGTTTTACCTTCAGTTCTTATATTTATGCTTACTTTCAGTTCTTATTTATATTTATGCTTTAATTAAGTCCTTACAAGTTTATTTACAGCTTTTACTATCTATATTTATGCTTTACTTAAGTATTATAAGTTTATATTTATGCTTTACTTAAGTTCTTATTAAGTTATTTTCAGCTTTCATTATCTATTCAAGCTTTTATTATGAACTCTATAATCTCTTTTTTCTTCTTTAAATATGTCTGAGTAGATCTCTTAGTTAGGTTAAGGTTTGTCAAAAGGAATTCATGAGCTTTAGGTTTAAACACAAATAGGCTATTCAATTCGATATCTTCACTTTGTTGTTCTTAATGCTTAGATCGAATTGATCATTTGATTTTATGATATGAAGTTTAACTTAGACAGCGAGAGTTGCTAAGTTGCTAGAAAGAAACTGGTGAGCAATTTATTCATTACCTGCGAGAGTAGATGTATTGAGAATTGTGAACATATAAACCTATCCTTAATGCTTGTCTACGAATTCTAGTACCAACGAGAGTTAGGAATTCTAGGTTGATAGACAAAGATATGATACACGAGAGTGGATTGATATTATCTTAGTGTTTGAGTTCTAGATTTATGCTTAATCACTGCCTGAATAGTTGTTTGATCCGTTGCTCTGAATCTCCTGCGATATTCCTTGACCTAACGCTTGTTAAAATTATCTTTACAACCGATTTCACTTTCATTACTAGTTATAAAAAAACCAAAAATATATTTGAATTGTCTTAGCTTTTAATTTAGCTCAATATATCAAAGTGTGAAAACTGGTCTTCGTGGGATCGACCCCTAAATACTACTTCGTATGCTGTGCACTTGCAGTAGGAAATAAAGGGTTAAAACTCGTGTATCAATCACGACCTCACATCCTTTGCTTGCTCCGCAAGTTATATCGTCACCACCACCTCCGTTACGTTCGAGCTCATCTCACCACCACCATGTTCTTCTTTATGCTGGCGTCGTCACCGTCCATCTCTGGCATTGCTCACCGCCGACCATGACGTCAATTCCGTGATCAGAGATTCAACCGCCAATGTCCGCATCATCTCGTCGTGCGATCTCCATCTTCTAGCTTAGGTTAATCTGGTTAATTAATTCTGGTTTATTCCGGTTTAGTGCAATTAATTTGGGTTTGGTTCAATTTAAGTTGGTTTAGGATTTCAGCTCGGTTTAATTCAATTCCAATCTGGTTTAATTCAATTTTGGTTCAATTCAATTCGAGTCCGGTTAGGTCCGGTCCGGTTTAGTTTAACCCGGTTTAAGTACGGTTTGACTTTGATTGGTTTGACTATGGACTCTTGACTCATACCGTTGACTTTTCTGTTGACTTTGACCAATTTGACTCGTTAACCGATTTTCATTGTTCAAAGGCCGTTCTCACACGATTTTTCTTGCTGGTTTCAGTTTTATCATCCGTTTTAGCATCCGGAGTTCAGAAGACGCAGTTATCATCCGTTTTGGCTAAGGTGAGGGCTTTCCGCAGAATATCGTACTTTTCATCGAAAAGCGCCGTAGATAGGATTTAGTATTAAATGTGTTCCGTTTCTATGCTAGAGTCTTTTTAGGGTTGTTTGTAAATCGGTCTTAGGAATAATAGATGATTCAACCCATTGATTGTGCATTAAATTGTTAACTGATTCTTTTATACATGCTAGAGCTAGGATTAGTCGACCATGTGGGTCGTTAGGGATTGCGGGGGTACAGAGACGTGACTTCTGTACTTGCGTCGCGTGTTGTTTGAGGTGGGGTACTGGCAATTGCGTCGATCGGTTGTCAAGTACCTCAGGCAGATCGATAAATCGTCTACGGGCGGTGTGGTTGGGCACTATCCCATAAGACTGGCCACGGGCTCTGGCCATAGGACATTGTGGTTCTTTGGGTACTTTAGGTACCGTGATTGTGCATGTTTAGTCTATTTCCTATGTATGGCATGCTATGGTCAAACTTGCGATTTCTGAGTTTAGCACCCCATACCTCACTGAGTGACTCCCCTGTTACTCACCCCTCTTTTTCCCCTTTTCAGCTTTTCAGGTGAGACGGAAAAGTATTTTACGCTTTGACGATACGGTGCTTCTTTGGGATTTTTACGTTTTCCTCGTATTTTTTCATATTCATATAGCATTGGAGGTAGTTGAGTTATGTGACACTGTAGATTGGGGTATTGACTTACGAGATGTGGTTAGTGGCACGCCTTTTTCGAGTGTCGATGAGACGGGTGTTACACCAACTTGATCCGAAAATCGTTGAATTCTTGCTGACCAAGTGCCTTAGTAAGAATGTCTGCAAGTTGCTTCTGTGTAGAAACATGAGCTGTAACAATTCGACCAGCTTGAATTTCATCTCGTATGAAATGGCAATCGACTTCGATATGTTTCGTCCGTTTGTGAAACACAAGATTGGAAGCAATATGTAGAGCAGACATATTGTCACAATATAGGGTCATCGGGTGAGCAAGCGTGATATTGAGGTCCATAGGAACACATAAAAAAAAAATCATGTATATTTGAAGGAATAGATATTAATTGATTTGGATATTGATCTTGTCGGTCGAAATAAACAATTTGACTAAAATTGATGAATTGACCGGGTACAATAAGCAAGATTCAATGTTCTTTCTACGAATCCGGTTCATACTACGGTTGTGGTTCATTCATGCATTCAAACTTTTCTTTTTAATAATGAAGAAAAGCCATTATTGGGCTGAAATGTTGAGTAAGTTATGGATAATGGCAGTAGTTATCGATTGAGGATGAGATTTGGTTGGATAATTATCGAGATTCGAGAGCAATAATAAAAATAAAAGGCATGCAATAGAACGGGTAGACCAAGTGGAATATTCTGTCCACCATACTTAACTTTCAATCAAGATGTTAACATAGTAATGTCTTCCAATAAGCGACAAGAATAATCTGGATTAATAATTTATAATCCCACCCAAAAATAAAGAAAAAAATCATTTTATAGTACTAGTCACTTTGAACTCGTGAACGTGTTATTTTCACTTTTCTCACTTACCTACATCGACGAAAAATAACTCATCTGCTATATTAAAATAGAACATTTTTTGGAATAACATTTAGTCATGTGTTATATTACGATATGTGTCATTGTTTTTTTTTTTATTTTTAAGATTTTCATTAAGGGTATATTGTTATTATGATATCATTTGTAATGTACGTTTAAGATTATAAGTTGAGATAAACGGTTTAGATTATAAGTTGAGATAAAAGGTTTATATTAGAAGTTGAAATAAACATTTATCATTAAAATTTTTTTTGTAATGATAAAATTCAGAGTATCTCAATTAAATATGTATCCAAACAATATAAAATAATGGATCTCACTTTCCTTATTAATTAAAACGAAAATGAAATAAAATCATGCATATTAAATTATTAAATCAAATAATAAATATAAGTAAATAATATAACACATCAATTGTTTTTATAAATTACAAAATCAAAATAAATAAATATGTTTTTGAACATACTTCAATTATTAATAAATAAAAACATACATAAATAGTTCAAATATAATATTAATAAAATAAAGTATAAAATATAAACTTTTAACTTGGAAAATTAAAATTCTTAAATTAGATTGATATATTTAACTTGATAAAATGAAAATATTAAAACTAAATCTATATATATTATATTATTCAATTCTATAGTGAGACAAGTTAATTTTTTAAAATATATAATTACATGGTATTTATAGTTCTATTATTAAAATATTTAAATAAAAATAATATGGGTTAAGATATTAATTGATCTTCTATGACATTAAAAATAAATAATAAATTAACGGATTAACATATATTTTTTTTATAAATGTGAAATTACATTCAAATATATATATAATGGATCTGTCAATTTTTTTAAAAAGATAATATTCATATATTAAAATAAATTAAAATAAATATATAAAAAATCAATGATATATTATATAATCATACTATATATGAAATTAATATAAATTATATTTTATTATAGTCAATTCAAAATAAAATTAGCAACACTTCTCAAATTATGACTTACACAAATATATCTTTATCCAAAATAGAAAATATAAAAACAAAAATCAACAATAAATATTATCCGCTCTTAGCATATATTAAAACTATACTAAATATTTAATATTTAAAAAACAATATTCGAAATGAATTTTAAAAAATAATTATATTAATTATATTCTGATTTCCATAACAGAACTTTACAAAAATATCTGATTACAATATATTTAATATCAGAGATTCTGTAGTTAAGTCAAATTTATTGATTAGATATCAATGATTCAATATCATGAAAATAATTTCACCAACCACAATTCAAAAAAAATATTAGAAACGATTTAGTTAACTAATTACATTTTAATCTATAAAATTATATTCTTTCTAAATTAGAAAAAAAATCGCATTAAAGAATATCCAATTTGTGTAAACATAAAGACATAATAATTGATTAACTTACTATTAAATTAAATTATATGTTTGTGATACTAAAGATAGTTTTCTAAATTATAAAACTATATAATTATAATTTACATGTTCCGGAAAACAAAAGCAATTCTATTTCAGCAAGCAAACATTACATATAATTATTCATTTTTTGCTTTTCATCTATTTCACATTGTAAACCTACTTTTTTTTTGACAACAGATTATACTAAAAACTAAACGTCCAATGGACTTGGGAAGATACAACCGGAGTCATGCTCAACGGCTAAACGAGTAAAGAACAACAGTACAATAACATAAAAGATAGACGCGTTAAGGGGCGAGACTTGCTCAGCAGCGTAAAGAAACTCATAGAGAAACTTCACATGTAACCCGAAAGCAGATGCTCTAAAGAGTAACAAATAGTCGAAATGATAATCGACGTTGATACGTCCAAGTGGTTGGACTTGAGAACTTGAACCACCGTTGTTGGATGTCGAACCTACTTTTTTCCTCTAAATTTCTAATCAACCATAAAAAAAACTCACAAAATAATTAACACCACAACTTTATGTAATTGTTTACCTTTAATAATTTTATAAATTATAATTATATCATAAAAATTTATATATTTAATTGAAAAAATATTATTCATATCCCGCGCGCCGACGCGCGGGTACCAACCTAGTACTATCTAAATTCTAAAGTGCTCTAATTGGTACTGACATATTATGTTTTGGTGGTAAGTGAGAAGTATTGTTTCTACAGAAATTATCAATCAAATTAGAAGTTTATAAAAAAAGGGTAGGGCAAATCGGCAAGAAAAGGTCGAAATCAAGTGGTAAAGATGCTTGTTAAGTTACAAGCTTGAGAGAACAACATAGACAATTGTGAGTTGTGACTTGTGACAATAGCATGGTTTAGTTATGAGCTTGACCTAAGTTTCTATTTCCATGGTTAATGTCTCTAAATCAAAAGCTCTTTTCGTTTATAATTCATTTTCCTATAATTTTGGTTTTAGTTACCAATCAAACATAAAAGAATTATATAATAAGGAAAAACTCGATAAAAACATAATACTAATAAAAGAAAATATAATCTTTTAACTGAAATCAGTTGGATTGTTAATTTTCAATTTTCGTATCGTATCGGTTTGGATTGTCAATTTTCAATTTATTTGGTTTGAAAAAAGTTTCCTTGAAAGAAGTCATATTTGATATTTTCGTTGAAATAGTATAAATGTAAAATCTGATGGATTTTGATTTTTTTTCTTTCAGAAATTTGGTTCTTCAAATATATGTATTGCTTTTTGACTAAAATAAAACAATTGAAAAAAACTATCAAAAACCGAATTAAAAATAAAAAATATATATGAATATAGAATTTTAAAGTCTAAATAAAAAAACCAAAAATCTAAAAGTTTAGTTCATAGAGTATATTAGTGTTTAATTTAAATTAAAATGTCCCAATTCTAAATCTTTTTTAAAAAAAAAAAACTCTAAAGTTTTCAAATGAAATTCTACAGATAATAAAATTAAAATCAACCGACCAAATCACTACGGTGTATTCAATCTAAAATTTGGAGGGACTAATATTAAATGAAAAATTATTTATCATTCAAACATGATTTTTTTTTTAAATCCAATATTATTAAAGTTGTAATTATAGATTGTATTTTAAAAAATTATTTGAAACGTTTTAAGTATTATATTTAATAGATTATATTGTGATTTAAAAAAAACTAGTGAAAAAATAAGAATTTAAATTTTATTATTTTAAATACATAAAATCATAAAAATTTCTCTATTTTACTTAAAATCATCGAAACATTCATTAATAATCAGGATTTTCCAAATTCTTCCGAATATTCTATTGAATACACACCATCTACGTATTTGTCGGTGTGATTAAAAGTAGAAGAAACTCAGAAATTCAAAGATAGATTTTAAGAAGTTTCCTTGATCAATGGAATGTATAAATGTCACTTGTGTTGAGCCTAAGAAAGTCTCAGAAACTTTACAGCCAAAGCTACTTTCTTATTTTCCATAAAAGGAATCGGACGAATTTACCCGTCCTATCTTCGCGGGTTCACACTGTGCAACTTCCAGTGGGAACAGTCACATCTTCGACCAAAAAGACGATAATACCCATATGTGACCTTCCAAGAAGAAACCAAACCAAACTAAACTGAGCTTCCTTCCTCCATTACCTGTAGCTTAGTTGGCTTCCAATGCATGTTCCTTCTCGGAAATCCCAAAATTCTCTTCCTTTATAAAAAAAGATTCACTCTTTCGTTTCGACATCACCAACCTCACAACACAAAACCCATCTCTCAGACTTCTCTCAATTTTCAGCTCCAATGGCGTCTCCTCAATCCTCAACCAGACCGGCCCAGCAAAACCAAGAACCCAATTTCCACGATTTCTTCCCCGCGATGGCCGGAAAACTAGGAGGAGAAGGTCTAATCGACGAGCTCTGCAAAGGATTCGAGCTCCTCGTCGACGGAGACAAAGGAGTCATCACTTTCGAGAGCTTGCGGCGAAACGCGTCGACGGTTCTTGGCCTCGGAGATCTGACGGACGACGACGTGCGTTGTATGATCAACGAAGGGGATTTCGATCGAGACGGCGCGTTGAGTCAGATGGAGTTTTGTGTGCTCATGTTTAGGCTTAGTCCCGAGTTGATGGAAGCGTCACGCTGCGTTGTCACGGAGGCGATCGAGGAGGAGTTTGGCCGCGATCGAACGCACCGGCATTGATAAAAGGAAACCTTCTTTCTCCATCAGAGACTTTGACTGATTTGTTTTTTTTTTTTTTAACTGATTCCTCTGTTTATGCTCTCTTTGATCCATTATTGTTGCTGTTCGTATAAACTGATATGGAAAATCATTAAGAACAAAATACCAAATGCAAATTCAATTTAGAGCTTCAACTTATGAAAGTTGATATATATATAGACAAGTCTTCGGAGTACATGGAATATAAATGAATGATGATTCATGCAAGCAAATTTTAAGCGATATATACTAGTAGTTTTGGCGAAGCAAGTCTTGTTAATTTCATACTTCATATATGAGATTCATAATATGTTTCACTCGAGATAATGATCACTTTTATTGTTACATCTTGAACATAGTTCCTAGCTATAACTGGATCAACATTCAACAATACTCATAATATCAGAGAACATAGACACACAGCTATATCAGCTTAGCTCTCTTCCGGTACCACATTAAGTTCTATAAACTTATAACTTTAGTCTTAGTTGATTAGTATTTAGTACATATGATTCATGCTTTATTACTTTGTAGGGACTTCATATTTCATTTAACTTCGAAGTGGGGAATTCATAGCACAAACTTTCAGCTAAAATATTATAAACATACAGAATCATGTAAATTCCCATCCTATATGATTTTTCTTATTCTACTACTTATTTACGTTTTTTTTTTTAATCTTGGCCCAAATTTAGAATCTTAAAATATAGTATTGAAGATTACACCGGATGGCTTTATATGTTACAGATCTAGAACTATATATGGACTGTAATTTCTAACCTTTGAAAGGTTTGATTAGTAAGTAAGTTTTGTCTGATCCGACTTGAAATCGAAGCAAGTAACTTTCAAAAGTCGAATTTGTTTTTCGATAACCTGTTTTTGACAGCATATACAAAAAGATATGAAGGGCAAACAATAAAACGTCTAAACACATTACTCATCAAAGTCCACATGTAATTATTAGATCACTGAGTGTGGTTCCAACTTTCAACCACCTGATCATGTTTCTACCTTTTCCATTAGTTAATTTCATGTTATATTAAAGCAATTATGGTCGCACCTTGAGAGTGATTCATCATGTAGGCTAATGCGTGTAGCCATGCAGTTCCTGAGATCCTGCGAAAAAGACCAAATCATGCATGTACGTATCTTAAGCGACACTTTAGTCAATAAAGCTATATAAAAAGCCGATCACTTTGTTTACACGGTATATGAGCAAAATTAGGGGCGATATTTGAACATTATATAAGAAATGGGGGTGAAAAAGCGACGCATCCTTAAAACACAAGCCAACTTTTGCATTTTATCATTATCTTCGTTTATTATCTTAACCAGTAACATCATATTTTCTTTTCTTTTCTTTTGTATATGTATAATTTTATGAGTATGATTTGGATACTTTATCATGTAGTTCTTGGAAAGAAATGTCCTTAATGAACGTCGCCCTCTCGTGATTACAACGAAGGTTTCTGTAATTTTAAGGGATATCCAGAATTATTAGAGCATCTACATCAGTGGTATGAGGGTGGGTATCTCACCACTAAATCACAATAAAAAAATGTAAAAGTTGGAGAAAGAATGAGAGAGAATATCTAGAAGTATGTCAAATGTATCACTTATAGATTGGTTCAATCTTTATTTTTAAATTAAAAGTTAATTTAATAATTAAATTACATTTTAATATTAATATCTTTTTTTTTTTTGAGATACTTTTTTTTTTTTTTTTTTTTTTTTTTTTTGAGATACTCTTACAATATCTATGGGATGGAAATGCTCTTGCATCCAAGTTCCTAGATATGATGTTGTAGATATGTATATATATATATATTATATATATACCTTTTTGTCAAATATATATGGATCCAACATATATAAGGTACTACTAGCAAGGTCCACATACACGTAATGTATAACATCAATTTTATAGACGGGTTGTCCTAGATGGGATTCTAAATAATGTATTTTTAATTAAGTTATAGATCATTTTCGACCAAAAAAAGAGATCATTTTGTTGACGTTGTAGATAAGCGTTGTATTTGATATCAAATAACTATGGTTTTTAATTGATGACAACGCTGCACTGTTTTAAAACATCCCAATAAATAAACAAGTAAATAACTAAACTGAACCAATCCATAGTGATATATCGACATTTTTTCAAGAAGTTAGAAATGAAATCCGCGACTGCAAAACCATGTTTATTCAACGACGAAAACATAATAATTCACTCGACACTAATTTGATAGGATGGCAGGTCAAAATCACGACTTAGTTACATTATTTTATTTTGTATCACAACTATTATTATACTCGGTGTATATATCTATCGTCAAAGAACGTATCCTTTGTAATTTTATACTGTTTTACTGTTGGAAATTAAAATGCATATTAGTCGTAATTTTTATGCGTTTTCTGAAGAAAATTAAAAGTCAAAAAAGAACAAAGAATAATAATGACGGGAGGGATGATGCAATGGCTTGAAGTCAGAATCTAGAGTGGATCAAGAGCCGTCGAGAAAGAGATCCAAAGGTTAGATTGTCGTCGATCAAAAATGGGACGGACAAGATGTGTTGAGTGTTGACCCTACCCTCGGTCAATTTTGCACCTACTTGCTTGTCTTCATGGGGTTCGGATCATATTCGTTGACTTGTTCTCTCTCTTTCTCAATTCTAATCCTTCTCCACAAATATCTCATCGATAAATTCTAAAAAGTTATGATTTCAAAATTAGTTGTGTGAATTGTGGTTACTATGCATTTGGTGCAACGAAAATGCGGATTGAGTGATTGCTATGTTTTAAAAAGCCATTGTAAGGATAAGTAAGTATAAACAATTACAGCTTCTTTGAAATAAATGTTAAAACTTTTTTGGGCCATATGCTAATGACAAACTTCAGTGGAGGTTGTTCATTGGTCCGGTAGTTCAGAGATTAATATTCTACGTCAGAACTGGAGTTCCATACATAATATATATTTTTTAGATTGTATGTGTTTCTCGTTTATAAATATTACATATATATAATTCTAAAGAGAAAAAATGGTAAATTTTTTATTGTTAGATATACAATGTTGTTCCTAATGACAAGAAGAAGACTGTCCAAAACTGACTAAAAACATTTTATCACCGTCTGATATCTTTGTCTTTGGATAACCATCCAGTTTTACAATTTCCTTAAGGAACATTTCTGCTATTGTCTTAGCAGAAAACATGTGCTTGAAGAAGTGAGCGTATTTTTTTCAATGTGTTGATCACTATCAATATCACATCAAATCTCTTGAAAAGTGGAAGTGCTTCAATGAAATCTAGCTAAACTTCTGCATCCCAAACTTGCTTCAAAATAAGCAATATAAAGATTAATCCAGCTAGAAAAAGTGTAGAGTATTTGTTTTGTTGACAGACATGACAGTTGGTAACGAACTTAACAGCATCTTGTTCTATACTTTTTCAACACAATTCTTTAGACAATCACTTGAAAGTTTTCAACACTCTTTCATGTCCAAGAACATTAGAATGAAAGAAGTTCCTTGAGGTAGAACTAATGGCTTGTCCTTTAATAGCATACTATCTCTCAATTTATACCACAATTGTAGTTTCAACTTTCTTGGGTGTTGCTATAATATCTCTCAACGTAATATCATATGTAATTTGTGAGGTTAGTTCTTGTCTTTCTAAAGAGAGTAGAGCCGTAAGCTTGAGCTCTATATATTGTTATTCAGTTACTTGGATGAGTCTTACCCATTATACTATATTTGGTTGGTGTGTTATTTTTAGAAGGTTTAAAAAACTTGTTTACGATCAAAAATTATTTTTCGATAGATCACTCATTTGAAGATTTTCTCAACTCAAATACGTTTAACTCTGAAGTTCTTTTAAGATATGTAATAGAAAATATAATTGCATTTTAATGACATAAATAACCAAATCAAATTTTTAAAGCTTCTCCACATGTACCACCATATATTAGAAATCCGAATGTTAAAAATTTTAAAAATAAATAAAGAAGAAAAAAGAAAGAGAAAGACTAAATAAGAATTATGATGTGAGGGGAATTGATTAGAAGAATTGAAGAAGAACAAAAAAAACAAAGAAAAAGAATGATATAAACAAATTAAAATTAATTATTATTTCGTAACATATGAAAATGTGACATTTAAGAATTAATTAAATATTCTAAATAATATATAAAATATATAATTTTGTAAAAGATTATCAGTGAACAAATAGAAACTTTCTTTGCCGTAGAAGTTATTAGTTATTTACTTTTTTTCTATCTTATCTATGAACTGTTCCGTCTATTATTTTTTTTTTTTTTTTTACTAACAAAAGTCATTCACACTACAAATTTTATCACATTTCATATAAAACTCAATAGTTATTTACTTTTTTCTATCTTATCTATGAACTGTTACGTTTATTATTTTCTGTTTTTTTTTTGACTAACAAAAGTCATTCACACTACAAATTTTATTACATTTCATATAAATCTCAAGATCTTAACTTTGGAGTAGTAAAAAATGTAAATTATGTTTAAATCAAAACATTCATGGACGTTATTAGTATTAAGATCAACTGAATTCGCAAACTTTTAGCAATTTTAGATAAGTTACCATTTTGTGTAAGACTGATTCACAATTTAAATCATATAAAACTTGAATAGATAAACACTATGATTCTTGTTTAGAAAAGACATCTTCTAGAGAAAACAAGTAAGCAGAAAGCTCTATCTTATGTTAAATAATTAAAATTAGACACAGTTTTGAGGGAAAACGAACATGATGATGATGATCATGAGCGTGACAGCAACATATCATCATTATTATGTTATTTTAATCATTTAAAATTTAAAAGAAAACCAAAGTTTTAACTTCCCGCACCAACCCCACCTTTCTTTTTTTCCCGTCCAATACCAAACCAGGTGACGGACGACGGCGTATTGAATTGACCACGTATACCCCCTAAGATATCCGTCAAATTCAAAATTGCCCCACTTGTCTTGTTTCTTCTAATTATTAGCTGTAATCAGAATAATTATATAGGAATGACATAATAGTTTTGTGGTTTCCAATAGTTTTTTACCAAAAATAAGAATAAGAAAAACTGGAATTAACGTTTAAAATTTCCGAGAATTATGATTTATGTCAATCTCATTGCTTCCAATATTGTTTTTGATCGCATCATGAACCAAAAGTTAAATATTTGACAAAAGAAAAATAATAGTTAATCGATCCGTTTAAAAATTCATTAATGGGGGTGGTTAAATATAAAAAGAAAAAAACTATGGGGGTGAGATTTAATTTGACCAAATATATAGGGTGTTGAAGTTGATGGAACTAAAATTTAAAGGAACAAAAAACCCAGATCATCTTCGACCGCTATAAATACGCTTTCTCCATTTCCGGATCGTTGAACTCTATAATATATCCAAACAAAAAATAAGAGATTTTAGGAGAAAACACATTCAGAAAGTTAAAGCTTCAGAGAAACGAACATACTATTTCGATGGCGACCAAAGTGTATATCGTGTATGTAAAATCCCTATTTTTGTTTTGCTTCGAGAGCTAATCTTAGTCTGTTCATGTTTCTCTTTCTGATTAATTGATTTCATTTGTATTTTTTCG
>VHIU01000225.1:0-38356 GCA_010577795.1 Isatis tinctoria | reverse complement strand
TTCTCCGACTCAGGAGCCGCATCGTCTTTCGAAACTTCCGTCGCATCATCCACCACTTCGCTCTTCGTCTCGGTTCCGTTTCCGGCGGTGGCTGCAGATCGATCCTTCACCGTCTCAAGCATCCGCTTGCTGATCTCTTTGGAGTAAACCTCAAGGATCTTGATCCCATCGTCGTCATCGGACACGGCGTTCGACGCGACGCCGTACGCCTCCTCCTCGATGGATTTCGCGACGGCGGAAGCTTCTTCGGAGTTGAGCGTGCCGTATCTCTTGGAGAGGATTGATTCGGTGGATAGCGTCTCGATCAGGCGTTTCATGACGGCGTCGCGAGTTTTCTGCGTCGGCGGCCAAATGCGGAGAGACATGGCTCCTGGCTTCGTCTCTACGACCGATTCTTCCTTCTTCAGATCTGCCGCTTTTGAGGTCTCGTCCGATGTCTGATCTGCCATCGCAGGCAATGTCGTTGAGCCTTCTGATTCAGGCTGCGGCGGCGAGACGGTGGCGTTGATTGTCTCGGCGGTTTCTGCCATTTTTTCAAGTGAATTTAGGGATTTTGAGGAAATTTCAGAGGAAAAAAGGATCACTTGTGACGTTGGTTTAAAAGTGAAATTATGTTATGTCTTTTAAGACATTTATTTATTGGTTGGTTCGGTGAGTTAAATACCGAAAAACCAAAAATAATATCTTTAAAAATACATAAATATTGCTGTTCTAATTAAACATGCGCTAATAATTTCTGTTTAATTTTTTTTACATATATAATTTGTCACGAAGTGTTGACTAAAGAAACTTATAAAAACACAATCAATATGAAAAACAAAATAAGAAATTCAGATATTTTTAATAGAAAATTAGAAGGGTATTTTAGTAAATCCACAATTATAAATATTATTTCCGCAAACGTGAAATTTTTAAAAAATGTGAAATGTGTTTTTCAATCGAACAATTTTTTTCTCTTACCGGTAAAACAAAATTCAGACACAAATCTGATGAAATGTTAGCCCGCGAAACGAAATATCAGATGATTTTCGTCTCCAAAATTTTGTTTTGACTCTTAAGAAAAACTCAAAAGCTTACACAGAGCGCGAGAAACCTCAAAATTTCTCAGAAATGGCGCTTTTGCTCAGCCCTTTTTCTTCCCCCTCTCACCCTCACCTCTTCCTCCCACCAAATCTCAATCTCACCCTCTCCTTCTTCATCTTTCTCTCACAGTCAATTCAATCTCTTTACAATGACGGAGAACGAGATCTGCGTGAGGATGACGAGAGCGGCGGCGGCGAAGAGAAAGGCCATGGCCACGGAGGAGGAACGAGTCACCAAGAAGAGAGTGGTCCTCGGGGAGCTTCCGAATGTGTCAAACGTCGCCGTCTTGGTGAATCTCAATCAGAAAAGAGAAATCTTGAAGCCCACAAAGAGTCTTGGAGCTCCGGTGGGTTTCGCTACCGGATCTGACATTGATGCTCGATCTGATGATCCTAAGATGTGTGGTCCTTATGTCACCGATATTTACGAGTATCTCCGTCAAATGGAGGTAATAATCTGAAGAGTTTAAAATCATTTTCAATCTTGAACTTGTGGGTTTGATCTGAAGAATTCCAATTTCAGATTTTTCCAATTTAGCTATAATTTTTGGATTAGTGTTGTTCAGTTGTGGATTTGATTTGATCAAATTAGTAGTCTGATGATTAATATTGGTATGTCATGTGAAACTGAAAGATTATTGCTTTTTTCGGATTGGTGACATTTTCAGATGAAGCCAAAACAAAGACCATTACCTGATTATATCGAAAAGGTTCAGAAAGATGTAACACCAACAATGAGAGGTGTTTTGGTGGATTGGTTAGTGGAAGTTGCTGAGGAGTACAAGCTCATATCTGAAACCCTCTATCTCACCGTCTCTTACATTGATCGATTCTTGTCCTTAAAGACTGTCAACAAGCAGAGGCTTCAGCTCGTGGGAGTTTCTGCGATGCTTATTGCCTCGTAAGCATCTTTGATATCCCCTCTTGTGTTATTACTCTCTGTGTTTGTATGAAGCTTATGGACTAATTCTTCTTCTGTCTGCATGTAGGAAGTATGAAGAGATAAGTCCTCCCAAAGTTCACGATTTTTGTTACATCACTGATAACACATTCTCGAAACAAGATGTGGTGAAGATGGAGGCAGATATACTTCTTGCCCTTCAGTTCGAATTAGGAAGGCCTACAATCAACTCTTTTATAAGGTTAGATTTGTGAGGAAACAATGTGTTTAGATGATAATACTTATTGTTTTGTATGGTTCATTGTCCTCATTTTGTGTGTCTTTGCCTTTCTTGACTATGTGCAGACGATTCACAAGGGTTGCACAAGAAGATTTCAATGTAAGCTCAAACCGATATATACCTTTCGTTATAGATTTGAAACCTGATAGATTTTCAAATGCTAAATATTGTCTTTCCATGTCTTTGTTTCAGGTGCCACACTTGCAGCTAGAGCCACTCTCTTGCTACTTATCAGAATTGAGTATATTAGACTACAAAACAGTGAAGTTTGTGCCATCTATGTTGGCTGCTTCTGCTGTCTTTCTTGCTCGATTCATCATCCGTCCAAAACAACATCCTTGGGTAACCATTTTTTCTCACTCTCTTACAGCCTAAGTTGTTGCATCAGTAACGAGAGACCAATAATCTTTGGTTTTGAATAATGTAAACAGAATCAGATGTTAGAGGAATACACAAAGTACAAAGCTGCAGATCTACAAGTGTGTGTGGGAATCATACATGACTTGTATCTGAGTAGAAGAGGGGGTGCTTTACAAGCTGTTAGAGATAAATACAAGCACCACAAGGTAAAATAACATTACAATGAGACCAATGATATATCATTTGAATTAGCATTCTTGATTACTTAAAATGTTGCTCCTCTTGATACAGTTCCATTACGTTGCGACCTTGCCCGTATCACCTGACCTGCCGGTTACTATCTGGGAGGACGTTACCATCTGATCTGAACCAGTCTTTCTTCGCAAAACAGAGAACTGGAAGAGAAGTTAGAGAGAAAGACACATTGGTCCCGGATAAAGTTGCTGGGAAGCTGCTCGAGACACGATCCTCGGAAGTAATAGAGACACGGGTTGATGAAAGAGGAACAGTTAGGACAGATAAAGATTGATGTTGAGAGGTATCATGGTGAACTTAGGGCAGAGATAGACCATACATAGATGTAGTAATCTGCCGTGGACTCTGTATACATTTAATGGGTTTTATTTTTATTATATGTAACTATGTAAGTAAATTGAATTGGTCTCTAAAAATATGGAAGATTTATTTACATATTTTTAGAATTATAAGTAAGAATATGGAGCATATGACGTATTTAGTTTTACTTTTATAATGAGAGAAGGGTCACAAGCAAACGCAGCCCGAACAAATTAGGGTTTTGACCAAAGATGGAGCAAGAAGGAACGAAGAAGAGAAAAGGCTACAGCGGAAGAATAGAATCGAAATCAACTTCGTCGTTTCCAATGGATCTAACCGCAGAGATACTCTCATGGTTGCCTGAGAAATCAGTTGCGAGGTTTAGTTGCGTGTCGAGGCTTTGGTCATCAATCACCAAAGATTCATATTTCATGGACTTGTTTGAAACTCGGTCACCACGACCGCGTCTTCTACTCTGCGTCAGAAAAGATAACAACTTATTTGTTTCCTCCATTCCGCAAACTTCTTTTCCTCAGCCGATTCATCGTTACCATATAAAACTCTCAGGAACACATAAGGGTATAGAATCTGTCAACGGCTTGGTCTGCTTTGCAGATTCACGAAAGCCATCCGTTTGGAACCCTAGCACGGGACAACTCTTAACTTTACACATACCCGATATGAACAACACACATATGAACGTGTTTTTTGGATACGATCCAATCGAAGGTAAACACAAAGTAGTGTGCCTTCCTTACAAAACTTGCTACATGTGCAGAGTTTTTACATTGGGATCAGCTCAAGAATCATGGAGAAAGGTCAGAGTTAACCATCCGCATAGTTGTGGCTATACACAAGGGCGATGCATCAACGGGGTGATATATTATCTAGCCTCTAATCGTCCTGGATCTGAATTGCTTTTAATGAGCTTTGATGTCAGATCCGAAAGATTCCAAATGATCCAAGTACCATCGGATATTGCTCATGATCTGCTGATAATTTATAAGGGGAGACTAGCTTGTGCTGATAGTAGAAACGATACAAGATTGTGGATTTTGGAGGACGCAGAGAAACACAAGTGGTCGAGTAAAGACTTTCTTTCACTTTTTGGTCACCGTCGTCTGAGATTTGGAACCTGTTTCAGACTAAAAGGTTTCACTCATGCTGGTGAGTTTATTTATGTGCCTGACAAGTTTCATAAATCGTTTCATATTTTATTCTATGATCCGGTGAGAAACAGCTGTAGAAGATTCGAACTTGAAGGAATCGTTGACGACCAGTATGGAGGATGTGTGTCTTCGTTTGATGCTTGTCCGAATCACATTGCGAATCCAATGTCTTTGTAACAATTTGTAGCTCTTTTTTTTTTTTTTTCTTTCTTTGGATGACACTTAGTACTTATGCAACTTTAAGATTTCTTTTTTATAATACGCTTTTCTCATTCCTTTCTTTGATTATAATCGTCACATTTCTTTTTTATAATACGCTTTTCTCATTCCTTTCTTTGATTATAATCGTCACGTGTAGCACTAAACGGTGCCAATAAACTAATCATCATCTTGATGTCGTACGTAAGCTACCTTGACAAGGAAGATAAAGCTCCTCAGGTACATTCTTACTAAAAAATAAAATAGTCCACTCTCATAACACAAACGTATCTAGGGATCGTTAACTATTGCATGTGTGAATATAATTAATTAGCAGACCAAATAGCCAACAAGTTTGTGCACATATCCAGCAAACCAACACATTATGTTTCCTCGGATATGCATTGTTTGGTACTGTAGATAGATCTGACTCCAATCATGTAAAAAAGTGATATTGAAGATATATCTGCGATTAGGCCTTTCTTCAATCCAGCATCAGGCAAGACTCCGAACTGATTGCAATGCCCATTACAAATTTTTCACTCTCTGCTTCTCTGGATTTAATCGTTTCCGTTCCAAACCACATCGACCAATAAAGCCATCCTCATTAAGCAAAATCTATCCTAATCCCATATTATCTTGATGATCATTAAAAATGCATCAAAATGTATTTTGTCTATCTTTGAGAAGGATTTTTTTTCTTTTTTTTTTCTATTTGATTGGTTCTCAAACTTCTTCTGTTCTTTTGTTAAAAATATATATATATATATATATATATATATATGATTCAAAATTTACTTTATAACAAATATAAAAGTGTTTAAGTAAATTTAATAATTCAAAATATTATTTTTAGAAATAATAAACTTGAAAATATAAATGTGAAATTCGTTTTCAGTCGGATCACCAGCATGGTTTGTTGATAAAATCTGGAAAATGTCGTGGAACCCAATTTTAAGAAGCTCTTAAGTTAAAATTATTTATTGATATATGATACAAATATTGATGATTTAACATCAATAGAGGTACTAGCGACATGTTCGCCTTCCTGCACTTTTGAGGTCAGTTCTGCCACTTTTACAGACGCAGCCGTTGCATTTTCAACCTGCAGAAACATTGAACCAGAACTTATATATATATCCTATAACAGTTGTATTTCCCTCTGTTAGAGATGAGTGCATTACCTCTTCTTTTAACTGAACTTCGAATTTTTTCAAAGTCTTCTCAGGTTCTTCAACATGTGATTCCAACACAGACTTTTCAGAGCCACTGCCCTGTGCTTCTCAATCTCGGACACCAAAGTATCAGCTTTAGACCTCTCTACGGTTAGTTGTTCTTCAAGCTTTGCAATAACTGATTTGAGCTCGTCCTTAGTACTTTGAAATATCGCATTGACTTAGTTGTTCTCCTCGGTGAGGGAAGAAATCTGTAACACAATAAAGTGGTGTCATTTTCTTGAAGCTTGTAGTAAAAAACAACTGTGTCAATGTAGATGGTAAATAGAACAACATATTTAGATCCAAGGTCTTACCTGTGACTACAATTTCTCCGCTTCAGAGGTAAGCTGCTTTGTTAGATTTTCTGTGGCTATCTTTGAAGCCTGCATATCTTTGGTTGTTTGCTCCCTTTCAGCTTCCAGAGCAGAGAGCTTTGTCTGCAACTCGTTGGCCTCTGATCCATGATTGGCTAGTTACTGGTTGAGCTTTAAATTTACCTCGGCCAAATCCCCATTTTCTTTCTCAAGCTCATGGCATTTGGCCCCGAGCTCTTCAATAGTAGATTCAAGGTTCTTCAATTTCTATAAAGCCTCTTCAAGCTCAACTTTTCTAGTATCTGCAACTCCTGAAGCTTCATGAGCCAGCCTTTTGTGCTCCTCTATTTGGTTTTCATGTGCTTTTAGCTTTTCAACGAAGTCCTAAAATTCTGTGTCTTTCTGGTTAAACCTTTCAGTTGCCTCTTCCAATTGTTTCATGGCAGCTTCCTTCTCGACAGAACTAGAACCTAGTAACCCTTCAAGCTCTTGAATTAATTTTGATCTTGAGCTGGTTGTTCGTCTCTGCTAGTAGTTCATTCTCTGATGATGACTGCAAGGATTTTTCTTGCGCCTGATCAAACTCTTGTTTGAGTTTGTCATTAACTGTTTCTGCCGCAGCGAGCTTTCCCAAAGACTGGTCAAGTTCTTCTTTTATAGAAGCCGACTTGCCAGTTGCTTCAGCTAACTGCTCTTCATATGATTTTATTCTGTCCTCCGAGTCTTTACTTAAAGACTGATGCAAAGCTTCAAGCTCCATGCTTTTCATCATAGCTTCATCTATTTCTCTTCCTTTCTGCTCAAGACTCTCTTCAGCAGACTTCAGTTTCTCCATTACTTGGCTTTCCCGTAAGCCAGCAGCTTTAAGATCATTTTCAATGCTCTCCAATTTTCCTTTTGAGACACCCAATTCATTCCTGAGACTTTCTTACAGATTTTCAGACTCACTGATCTTCAAGCTGTACTCATTCACTGTATATTCTAAATTCTTTTTCTCACCCATCACCGAGTAGATTTTCTGACAGTTCTCTCTCCTTCTCATTTGCAATGGTCAAAGTAGCTTCAAGGCTCAAACTTTTCACTTGTTATGCCTCTAGTGTGGATTGAAGCTCAGCCACCTGACCCAAGTAACCTTTGGAGTCTGCTTCAGTTTCCCACACTTCTTCTCTAGTGAGCTAACCTGCTCATCAAGTTCCTGAATTCTGTATTTTTCTGTCTGGAGTAGAAGCTCTAAGTCTTTCAATCTTCCTTCTGCATCTTCATGTTTGGACTGTGATGTTTGACACAGACCTTCTAGTTCAGTGTTATCAACGTCGTATTAGCACGGTCTTCATGCTCTGCACCATTCTGCAAAGCAATTCTTAAATCTTCTTCAAGCTCTGGATTTTTGGCTGATGACTGGTTCAGGGACGATTCCAATTCGGATGCTTTTTCTTTGTATTCCTGCATCTGAGTGGTCACCTGTTTTTTTCTTCTTCGGCAACTTCAACAGAACTTTTTAGTTCAGATACTTTCTCAGAGAGTTCTTTCAACTCCCTTTCCGCATCATTGCTTTTCAGTTGCAATAAGTTCAGTTGCTGCTCTAGCTCCACGTTCTTTTGTTCAGCTGCAGTGAAATATGTCTCCAGCTCTTTGACCTGTGATTTTGCTTCTTCTGCTGCTTGACTAGACGACCGAACAACTTCTTCCAGCTCAAGATTCTTCTGAGTAGCAGCTGCTGCCACATATCCAGTTTCATTGTGAACCTCCTCCGCCATAAACTTGATCTCCCTAGATACTCGTTAATAATAACATCATTTATATTATTGATGCTAAATCATCAATATTTGTATCATATATCAATAAATAATTTTAAATAGTATCACTTAAGTGATTTAGTTCACCCTTTTTGTAGTGACCATACACCAAACTGTAACTAATCAAAGAAAACTTGATTCCTGAATTTGTAGAATATATAAAACTTTGAGACAATATGTAATTAAGTATATGTCATAATCTGTATATGCCAATACAATAAGAACCAATTCAAACAAATATTTGCATTACATATAATATTGTTTTTTGAATGGGGACTGCGGGTTTTACAGAGCAAGCTAGGGTTTCGGGTTCTGCGAACCAGGATGTTATAATGGAGGACGTTAGAGAAAGGGATAATCCACCGGGAGATCCACCTGATGCTCCGTTATCATGGGCGAGGAAAGTATCGGGGAGTATGGCGGCCGGTATGCCGTCGCCGGAGGAAGCGATTGATGAGTGCTTTGTTATGGAAAGTTTGCGGCTGGACTTCCCGAATGAGGATGATGCAGAACCAGAAATCACGATCTATCTGGAGGTGCTTGAAGCGATGAATGGATTATATAAAAGTTGCATGATTGTCAAAGTCTTAGGGAGGACCGTCTCTCTCACGGTTTTGAACCGAAAGTTACGGGAATTGTGGAAACCTTCGGGATCTATGCACATGATGGATTTACCAAGACAGTTTTTCATGGTTTGATTTGAACGAGAAGAGGAACACCTTGCGGGTTTAGCAGGGGTACCTTGGCGAGCGTTTGGTAGCTACCTTACAACTCAAGCCTGGTCTCCAGATTTCGACTCACTGCAGGATGAGATCATGATGACGCCGGTATGAATTCTCATCGCGCACATTCCCGTGAACATGTACCATAAGTCAATCTTAATGGGTATTGCTAAAGGTGTAGGCAATCCGATTAAGGTGGATATGACAACGCTTATATTTGAACGTCCAAGGTATGCAAGGATTTGTGTCGAGGTGAATTTGAAGCGACCTCTAAAGGGCACAGTTTTAATAAATGGAGAGCGGTATTGTGTTTCCTATGAAGGCATGTCAGCGATCTGTCCTAAATGTGGGATGTTTGGTTACTTAGGGCATGCCTGCCCTTTAGGATCTCAATCTCCAGTGGTGGATCAGTCGACCGAGAGGATTGTACAGACTTCACCAAATGTTGAAAATCGGGAAGGAGATGAGTTCATTTCGGTACAACATTTGGGGAAACGTTCAGAGCAGTCAAAATCTCTGGAGGTTCCGGGGATTGAGGATGAGAGACCGAGGAGAGGATCTCCGAGACGGGAATTAAGGAAAGGGAGAGATAAGGGCAATATTCCTGTATCAAATAGATTTGGAAATTTTCCGCAGAATATGGAAGTTTCGGAGATCGAGGAGAATATCTCTCCATCTGTTAGGGTGAAGAGAACGTTAACCCTCTGGATAAATCTCGGAAAGGAAAGGGGGTTGACCAAGATAGTGGTTTTTGGAGCGGGAACTAATAAGTCGGGCAGTTCAAATCGAGCTATAACTCAGACAAAGAAAGGGAGTCATGAGAAGGTCCCATTTACTAACTAAGGAAGGCCCAAGCCACTCAATATACCATGCCTAACTAAAGGCTTGGTGTTCAGCCCAACGAAAGGGGAACTTGGCCTTTCGAGTAGCGGGAAAAGACTAAGGGTGGAAGAACAGTCGTCGGGTAGACCAGGAGGTTGTTTTACATCAGAGAATGGAGGAAGAGAAGCTTCACCGGTGCCGGATATACGGATCAGTATTTCGCCGTCGAACTCTGATACACGAGTTTTAACCCTTTTAATTCCTACTGCAAGTGCACAGCATACGAAGTAGTATTTAGGGGTCGATCCCACGAAGACCAGTTTTCACACTATGATATATTGAGCTAAATCAAAAGCTAAGACAATTCAAATATGTTTTGGTTTTTTAATAACTAGTAATGAAAGTGAAATCGGTTGTAAGATAATTTTAACAAGCGTTAGGTCAAGGAATATCTCAGGAGATTCAGAGCGACGGATCAAACAACTATTCAGGCAGTGTTTAAGCACAAGTCTAGAACTCAAACATAAAGATAATATCAATCCACTGTCGTGGTATCAATAACTTTGTCTATCAACCTAGAATTCCTAACTGTCGTTGGCACTAGAAATCGTAGACAAGCATTAAGGATAAGTTTGATATGTTCACAATTCTCACTACATCTACTGTCGTAGGTAATGGTTAAATTGCTCACCAATGTTTATTCTAGCAACCTAGCAACTGTCGTTGTCTAAGTTAAACCTAATATCATAAAATCAAATGATCAATTCGATTTAAGCATTAAGAACAACAAAGGTGAAGACATCGATTATATTAGCCTATTTGTGTTTAATCCTAAAGCTCATGAATTCCTTTTGACAAACCTCAACCTAACTAAAAGATCTACTCAGACATGATTAAAGAAGATAACAACATAGTTATAGAGTTCATAATAAAAGCTTGAATAGATAATGGAAGCTGAAAATAACTTATAAGAACTTAAATTAAAGCGTAAATATAATGTTAGGAACTGAATTTAAAGCATAAATGTAAATGTTAGGAACTGAATTTAAAGCATAAATATAAATGTTAGGAACTGAATTTAAAGCATAATATAAGTGTTAGGAACTGAATTTAAAGCATAAATATAAAGCTTAAAAGAAGAACAAGAACTTAATAAAAACATAAACATAAAAGCTTAAAAGAGAGAAAGATCAATGCTTTGAAGCTTGAGAGGAGAGGAGGAAGAAGAAGGTGTGTTTTTAGAGTGATGTTGTGAGTCTCTTATATAGGCCAAGGTGAGGGGAAGTAGGTGAGACGGGGAACGGTCGTTCTAGGTGGAGAACGATCGTTCCCCTTTGTCGATCCGTTGTTGGTGAGATGTGGTGTTGGGGAACGATCGTTCCGGAGTATAGAACGGTCGTTCTCACGCGTTTTGTCGGCAAGGTTGGTGAAGTGTGGAACGGGCTGCATGGGATGGAACGGTCGATCCATAGATTTGTCGGCAAGGTTGGTAAGGTGGGGAACGACCGTTCCGTAGGGGGAACGGTCGTTCTAGTTGGTCGTTCTGACCCAAGAACGGTCGTTCTCTATGGTTGGTCATTTCCTCGTGTTTTCCACGTCAACTCGACTCGAACATGTCCGTAAACGCCAAACTTCTTCGGAACTCCATAAAATCTGTAAAAGACTCAAAACAAAAGAAAAGACTCGAAAAACCAACGAAAGATGCAAATCAAAACTCAAACCGAATACTAAAAACGAATCAAAATACGTTAAAAACACGTAATATCAACTCCCCCCAACTAAAACCTTTGCTTGTCCTCAAGCAAAGCCAGATATCTTACAAAAAGAAGAGGTTAGAAAAACGTGTGAAATTTGTAAAACTTATAGGACCATACTCTAAGTCAATTGCCCGTAAACCGCATTCGCAAAGTTCAGATCAAACCGTACTTCATTGTACTTCTCCATAACCGTAGTAAATAAATGAAATCTCATGATCAAGCAGAACTTAATATTTAACATTCATTATCAAATGCGTGTACTCTCACAAAGGGAATATCTAACAAGTTATGGTCTAGGTATCAAGGTTGGTATTTGGTGGCTCAAGTGTTTCGGTTTCTTTTAGCGATATAAACAGATGCAAATCATTATGCAAAATCACCGTGAGACACAGACCAATTAGGAGGTACACAACTCTCCTTAACTCTAATCCTTCTACCCTTATTTAACAAGTCACAAACAAGAACATGATTTCTTTTAACGTTTCATGAAATTTAAAGATATTACCTTGACGACTTTCCCGGTTCCTTCCGTTTTATTTTTTTTATTCTCTTTTTCGTTTTCTTTTTTTTTTTTTTTTTTTTTTTCTTTTTTTTTTTTCTTTTTTTTTTTTTTATATATATATTTTTTTTATATCGGAGAATGGAACCGGTTAGTCTCTAAGATCTGCATCAAAAGAACATCAACAATGTAAGCTTATTTCTTGAATGTGAATAAAACCTTCTACCCTTTTTAAAAGTTCACCCTCTTTTGAAACGAAAATTTTCAATGAATATGTTCAAAGAGAGAGATCACATTTCTAGACATATCCCATGAGTTTAATCAGCAAGAGACCACCTATCTAGACACAATCCTAAAGAAAAGTTGTGTCGGTCCGTATACTCCATAGTTTTTGCACATGAATGCAATGACAGTAAACGAAGAAAAGTGGGTTTCAACATGGAAATGGTAAGGGTGTGGTACTAGACTAAGGATAAGTCTAGCCATTTGGAGTTAGCAAAGATTGGTAGAAATGATGCAAAGAAAACTCCAAATGTAAAATCCAATACATGATTATCAACCCCCTAAGTGAGATAAATTAAGTCCATATTAAGTTCCGATAATTCGATTATGTTCAGATGATTTGAGAAATTCACTAAATGATCAAGTTATGGATTTTTCTGCGTTTCCAAACTATCCTCAAACAATGCTAAGCAGTCATAAGGCAATGACATCGAACATGTTGCAATTCCAAAAAGTTTAACAAAATCACACACTGTTTTGACTCGATAAAATATATTATTTTTTTTTTTTTTTTTTTTGTCAACAATTTATTTATTTTATTTTTTTTATTTATTTTTTTTTTTGAAGATAAACACACCAAAATAAAACATAAGAAATAAACATCCACAAAACACATCGTTAGTACACAAATGAATCACTCCCCCAGACTTGTTTTTAACCGTCCCGGTTAAAACAAATCTGAAAGAGAAACCCGCAAACTCATAAATAAAATAAAAATGTCCTAAATGGATTTGACAGTGGTGTAGGGACAAGAAAACTTACCTGAAGACGTGCACCCCCTTCTATTTTTTTTTTTTTTTTTTTTTTTATGGAGCACTCCGGCGGAGCAGGTGCTCGGAAACAGATTTGGGGTGCTCGCTCGTTTTCTTTTTTTTTTTTTCAACTGAAACAAAGAAAAACAAAACCAAAAATCAATAGTAAAAGAAAATAAAAGAAAAAACACTTACCTGTGGGTTGCCTCCCACCAAGCGCTTGGTTTAAGTCGTTAGCTTGACTTCTGAGCACAAGTGCTAATCATGAGAATCAAAAGGCTGAGCCAGTGCACCTTTGGTCCTTCTCTTATTGGGACAAGAAACAAAGTGCGCAAAAAGGTATACAATTGTCCAAAGGAAATAGACAATATTCTCATCAAGGAAGTTTACTACAAATGTAGCGTGTATCTTCAAATATTCCTTGACAGTGAGATGTTGTTGAGAATCAAATGCATTTGATGGAAAGATATAATCAACTTTAGCTTCAAACGAGTTTGTCACAAAATAGTCAACTTTATCTCCATCAATCTTATAAAATACCACATTCTCATTCTCATCATCATTTTCAACCTTAGGGTTCTCTATCTCATCCAAGATCTTATCTAAATCAAATTCATCCCCTAGGTCAGATTTTTCAAGAAGCGATCTAGATTCCTCTAACATTAAAGAGTTAAGCTCGAGATTATGATCATTCAAAACACAAAGATAACTAGTATCAAAACATATTTCATGATAATCTCTAGCAAATTTTTCTACTCTTAAGGCATCTAGTCTTTGAGTCTCACATATCAAATCATAGCATTCATCAATGAGTATGGAGGAAGGTGAATCATAAGCTATATTTCCAATAGAAGGCATGTGACTATCCTCAAAATCTTGAAATTCAAAGGCTAAATCGGATGTACCTTGTAATTGGGATGGTGGAACCCAATATATTACCTCCTTAAGTGACTGGGCTACCATTATCTCATCAAACGTAAGCTCTCTTCCTTCTAGTACTGCCTGATGTGACATGAGGTTCAACCGGATCATTACTGCTAGGTCACTCCTTGTCAGCATTGTATTTTCCACGCAAAGCTTATCCAACTCCACTCTTTGTTCTGGCGTAAGTATGTTCTCATCAAAAGACTCATCTTGAATGTATTCTTCAAACGTGTCATCCTCTTCTTGTGGCCAATCATTGTAGTCCATGGCCATCAAAGTTAGTAAAAGTTAGTGTCTTAGACTAATAATTCAGCCGTAAACCAAAGGTGAACATTTGGTCCCCGGCAACGGCGCCAAAAACTTGATACACGAGTTTTAACCCTTTTAATTCCTACTGCAAGTGCACAGCATACGAAGTAGTATTTAGGGGTCGATCCCACGAAGACCAGTTTTCACACTATGATATATTGAGCTAAATCAAAAGCTAAGACAATTCAAATATGTTTTGGTTTTTTAATAACTAGTAATGAAAGTGAAATCGGTTGTAAGATAATTTTAACAAGCGTTAGGTCAAGGAATATCTCAGGAGATTCAGAGCGACGGATCAAACAACTATTCAGGCAGTGTTTAAGCACAAGTCTAGAACTCAAACATAAAGATAATATCAATCCACTGTCGTGGTATCAATAACTTTGTCTATCAACCTAGAATTCCTAACTGTCGTTGGCACTAGAAATCGTAGACAAGCATTAAGGATAGGTTTGATATGTTCACAATTCTCACTACATCTACTGTCGTAGGTAATGGTTAAATTGCTCACCAATGTTTATTCTAGCAACCTAGCAACTGTCGTTGTCTAAGTTAAACCTAATATCATAAAATCAAATGATCAATTCGATTTAAGCATTAAGAACAACAAAGGTGAAGACATCGATTATATTAGCCTATTTGTGTTTAATCCTAAAGCTCATGAATTCCTTTTGACAAACCTCAACCTAACTAAAAGATCTACTCAGACATGATTAAAGAAGATAACAACATAGTTATAGAGTTCATAATAAAAGCTTGAATAGATAATGGAAGCTGAAAATAACTTATAAGAACTTAAATTAAAGCGTAAATATAAATGTTAGGAACTGAATTAAAGCATAAATGTAAATGTTAGGAACTGAATTAAAGCATAAATATAAATGTTAGGAACTGAATTTAAAGCATAAATATAAGTGTTAGGAACTGAATTTAAAGCATAAATATAAAGCTTAAAAGAAAGAACAAGAACTTAATAAAAACATAAACATAAAAGCTTAAAAGAGAGAAAGATCAATGCTTTGAAGCTTGAGAGGAGAGGAGGAAGAAGAAGGTGTGTTTTTAGAGTGATGTTGTGAGTCTCTTATATAGGCCAAGGTGAGGGGAAGTAGGTGAGACGGGGAACGGTCGTTCTAGGTGGAGAACGATCGTTCCCCTTTGTCGATCCGTTGTTGGTGAGATGTGGTGTTGGGGAACGATCGTTCCGGAGTATAGAACGGTCGTTCTCACGCGTTTTGTCGGCAAGGTTGGTGAAGTGTGGAACGGGCTGCATGGGATGGAACGGTCGATCCATAGATTTGTCGGCAAGGTTGGTAAGGTGGGGAACGACCGTTCCGTAGGGGGAACGGTCGTTCTAGTTGGTCGTTCTGACCCAAGAACGGTCGTTCTCTATGGTTGGTCATTTCCTCGTGTTTTCCACGTCAACTCGACTCGAACATGTCCGTAAACGCCAAACTTCTTTGGAACTCCATAAAATCTGTAAAAGACTCAAAACAAAAGAAAAGACTCGAAAAACCAACGAAAGATGCAAATCAAAACTCAAACCGAATACTAAAAACGAATCAAAATACGTTAAAAACACGTAATATCAAACTCAGGAGCCAATGATTCGCTGTTGGTATCACGGGAGGAGGAAGATAACCGAAGAAGGTTATTTGCGATTCTTCGCCGTCGGTGGAGGAAGCTGATGTCTCCCTGATTAACGGTTCTCCCCGGGAGTTCTAGCTCGTTTATACGAATTTAAAATGAATTGCATACTCTGGAACTGCCAGGGGGCAAATAAACCGACGTTCCGTCGATCCATCAGGTACATTCTGAAGAAGTTTAAAACAGATGTACTGGCTGTTTTTGAGACCCATGCGGGGGAGGAGACTGTGAGTCGGATGTGTTGGAGACTCGGCTTTGATAATTCGTTTAGAGTGAATGCGGTTGGGCACAGTGGAGGGCTTTGGCTACTCTGGAGATCATAAGTTAGGGAAGTTGAGATTGTTAGTTCTTCGGATCAATTCATCCATGCCAAGCTGGAGAAAGACTCAGAAATTATTAATCTGATAGTTGTTTATGCTGCACCATCGGCAAGTCGCCATAGTGGTCTTTGGGCTTAGTTGAAGCAGATTATTGTTGGTATTCATGGTCCAGTGACTGTAGGTGGCGACTTTAATACTATTGTCAGATTGGATGAGCGAACCAAGGGCAATGGTCGGCTCTCAACTGACTCTCTAGTATTCGGTGATTGGATCAATGAGATGACTCTTATTGATATGGGATTCCGGTGGAATCAATTTACTTGGAAGAGGGGTCGCTCAGAGGCTAACTTTGTGGCTAAGCGACTGGATAGAGTTCTGTGTTGTGGAGTTTCGAGGCTGAAGTGGCAAGAAGCAGTTGTGACTCATCTGCCGTTCCTAGCGTCATACCACTCCCCTCTTTATATTCAGCTCTCTCTGGAGGCGAAAGGTAACTCGAGGCGACGTCCCTTCCGCTTCGAGGCTGCGTGGCTTAGCCATCAAGGATTCAAAGATCTGATTGCAGCGTCGTGGGACAAAACTATTAGCACGAGGGATGCACTTGATTGTTTACAAGTTGTGATTCGAAAGTGGAATCGTTAGGTTTTTGGTGAGGTCCAAGCCCGGAAGGAGAAACTGACAAGTGATATTCAGGAGGTCCAATTTCAGATAGAGCAGAATCCCACAGATGCGCTTTTGAGAAAGGAAGAGGATATACTCCAGGAATTGGATACTGTTTTGAACCAAGATGAAATGGTTTCAGAAATCCAGAGATAAATGGGTGGTGCATGGTGATAGGAATACTACTTTTTTCCACACCTCAACGATAATTATAAGAAGAAGAAATCATATTAAGTGTTTAAAGGATAATGAGGATAAGTGGATTACTGATTCTCAGCAGCTTGAAAAGCTGGCAGTGGATAATTTTGCTCGGCTGTATTCAATGGAGGATGTGAAATAGAACCCCCCTGCTTTACCGCATAGAGTTTTTGTGAGTCTTTCTAATTTGGAAATTGCTGGGCTTCAGCGTGAGTTTGCGGTCGTAGAGATTGGACACGTCATGAGAAGCATGGGTAGTTTTAAGGTGCCATGCCCTGACTGTTTCCAGCCTGTATTTTACCAGAGGTGTTGGGAGGAAGTTGGTGAATCTGTGGAGAAATTTGTTCTGGATTTTTTTCACGTCTGTTGAGCTACCCCAAGGAACAAATGATGTCAGTCTTGTTCTTATTGGAAAAGTCGCAAATCCGGAGAAGATCACACAATTCAGGCCTATTAGCTTGTGTAATGTGCTCTTTAAGATCATTACCAAGTCAATGGTGGGGCGAATGAAAGGGATTATGAACAAGCTTATTGGTCCTGCACAGTCAAGTTTCATTCTGGGGAGACTCAGTATTGACAATATTGTAGTTGTCCAAGAGGCTGTCCACTCCATGAGACGTAAGAAATTAAAAAAGGGTTGGATGCTGCTGAAGCTTGACTTGGAGAAGGCTTATGACCGTATTAGGTGGGATTTTCTGGAGGATTCATTAAGAGCAGCTGGTTTTTCTGAACAGTGGGTAGTGTGGATTCTTCAATGCGTCACTGGTCCGGCAATGAGTTTGCTTTGGAATGGGGAAAAGACTGCAGCCGTTAACCCGCAGAGAGGGTTAAGACAAGGTGATCCTCTCTCACCCTATTTGTTTGTGCTTTGTATGAAGAGATTGTGTCACTTAATTGAGTCGGAGTTTGATGATAAGAGCTGGAAACCGATTAGATTATCGTGTGGTGGTCCATTGTTATCTCATATTCTGTTTGCGGATGATCTTATTATGTTCGCTGAAGCCTCCGTTGCGAAAGTTCGTGTAATCCGCAGGGTTTTGGAGAGATTTTGTGCTGCCTCTGGTTAGAAGGCCAGTTTGGAAAAATCTAAAATCTTCTTCTCTGAGAATGTTTCACATAATTTGGGAAGGTGTATTAGTGCAGCAAGTGGGATTCAAGTTACGCGAAATTTGGGCAAGTATCTGGGTATGCCGATACTCCAGAAACGAATTAATAAGGAGACTTTTGGGGATGTGTTGGAGAAGGTTTCATCTCGATTATCTGGATGGAAGAAATGTTCTTTAAGTTTTGTAGGCAGAATCACCCTCACGAAATCAGTAATCTCTTCGATTTCGGTTCACACTATGAGCTCCATCTGTCTGCCGTCTAGCACTCTCTCGGCTTTGGATAAGTTAGCAAGGGATTTTGTTTGAGGAAGCACTGGGGAGAAGAGAAGAATGCATCTGTTATCTTGGGAGAGAATTTGCAAACCCAAAAATAAGGGAGGGTTAGGCTTAAGGAAAGCAAAGATGATGAATATGGCGTTGATAGCGAAAGTGGGATGGAGAGTTCTCAGGGATGATACCAGTCTGTGGGTTCGCGTTGTGCGAAGTAAGTATCGTGTGGATGAGGCGAGAAACTGATCTTGGATAGATCCCAGAAGCAGCTGGTCGAGTACGTGGAAAAGCATTTGCACGGGGCTCTGAGAGGTGGTGTTTAAAGGCCAGCGTTGGGTGATCGAAGATGGTAACAGTATAGACTTTTGGTCGGATATTTGGCTTTATGACAAACCTTTGTCGGAAGCAGCTCTGATACCTCTTCCACAAGAGTATAATGGCTTGAAAGCACATCTGGGCTGATGGTATTGGATGGGACATGTCTAGTCTTTCTCCATTTCTCTCCGACGACTGCAAACTTGAACTATCGGCGGTGGTGGTTAACTCAAACTCAGGGATTGGAGATAGAATAACCTGGGGAGGAACACAGAACAGAAAGTTTACAATTTTGTCTGCTTACTCTTTGATTACTCAGGATCTATCTTCGCGACAAAATATGGAAGTTTTTTTCCGGAGAATCTGGTGTGTTAAGGTTCCGGAGAGAATCAGAAATTTTCTCTGGCTAGTGGGGAATCAGGCTATCATGTCGAATGAAGAAAGATTCAGGCGCCAACTCTCGACTTCGATGATCTGTCAGGTTTGCAACAATGGAATCGAGTCGATCTTACACATTTTGCAGGACTGTCAAGCAATGCGAGGTATCTGGACTAGACTTGTTCCGACTCAGAAGCAAGACTTGTTCTTCTCTGTCATTACTTGAATGGTTGTTTTTGAATCTCAAAGCTAACGACGCTAATGGTCTTATCGAATGGCCACCTTTGTTTGATTTGTCTGTATTAGGCATGGGCATTCGGGTATTCGGTTCGGTTCCGGGTAAGA
Source organism: Isatis tinctoria (assembly GCA_010577795.1). Lineage (NCBI taxonomy): Eukaryota > Viridiplantae > Streptophyta > Magnoliopsida > Brassicales > Brassicaceae > Isatis > Isatis tinctoria. Next base: position 19,184 of record VHIU01000225.1, on the reverse strand, counting down.
ACCATTCGGTTCCGGGTCTTTCGGGTAGAGGAGTTTTGGATCCAATGGGTGATATGTTGTATTTTTAGTGTTTTTAAGGCTTTGTTTATTTTTATTTTTATATGTATTCATCGATATTTTGGGGAAATTTGAGGTAAAAAGGTGGAATCAGGCAATGAAGACTAAGAAGGGATAAAGAGGTGAAAAAGAAGGAAATAAATGATGATTCAGAAACAATCCGAAGTGCTTGAAAGATCGACTCGTACGAAGACCTTAACGGTATCTGATGAAGTTTATATCTTCTTAAAAGTTGTAGCCGTTTGAGTCAGCGTTCCAACGGAAGTAGTTTCATGTCATTTGGAGATATATTCAAGAAGTTATGGTCGATATACTGACCATATGATCTCCATAGCGACCAGACCCCACCCCACCTACTTTGCTTTATTGACAAAAATGGCACAAGAGCACTCAAATAAGTCTCTTGACCCTTGGGAAGAGGCAAGGTCGATACTACTTGTATATAAATATAATATTCACTTAGTTTTATGAGCATATATAAGCTCATATAGGTTTCATTTGTAAAGACACACAAATATTTTATAAAATACAAACTTCACAAGAGTTTGGCTCTAGATTAGTCCGGGTCTCGCATCTTCGGTGTCGTAGTCGTTAGGCTGTATGAAAGTGCAGTTTCCTAGGCTCTACTCCCTGTGGATCGATACCTTGAAGTGCTACAAACGACATGCCGTTATGATTGCGGTGTTGTGCACGTTGATGGTAATTGACGTGCCGAGCCTAAAAACTCGTACAATCAATTTGGCGCCGTTGCCGGGGAGTAGTTTGATTACCATCAGAGTTAGGACTTGGGCTGAGACTAGAGTGTTCTTCTTTTATTTTTTTTTATTTTTTTTCTTTTGTTGTTATTCTTTTCTTTTTTTTTTCTTGTGATCTTGCACTCTTGGGGGTCGTTACTTGGAGTGAAGGAAACATTCAATTTGAGTAAGAGTAAGAAGACACAACCGTCAAGCTAGCGACGTTAAACGCGCCGCTTGGGGACTCCCCCAAGCCTATCCTCTATCTTTAATTTCGTCTTAATGTTTTAATAAATCTTCTTCCGGGCTATCGTTTGTTGTTTGCTTGCGGACAAGCAAAAGACAAGTCCGGGGGAATTGATATGTTGTATTTTTAGTGTTTTTAAGGCTTTGTTTTTTATTTTTATATGTATTCATAGATATTTTGGGGAATTTGAGGTAAAAAGGTGGAATCAGGCAATGAAGACTAAGAAGGGATAAAGAGGTGAAAAAGAAGGAATAAATGATGATTCAGAAACAATCCGAAGTGCTTGAAAGATCGACTCGTACGAAGACCTTAACGGTATCTGATGAAGTTTATATCTTCTTAAAAGTTGTAGCCGTTTGAGTCAGCGTTCCAACGGAAGTAGTTTCATGTCATTTGGAGATATATTCAAGAAGTTATGGTCGATATACTGACCATATGATCTCCATAGCGACCAGACCCCACCCCACCTACTTTGCTTTGTTGACAAAAATGGCACAAGAGCACTCAAATAAGTCTCTTGACCCTTGGGAAGAGGCAAGGTCGATACTACTTGTATTTAAATATAATATTCACTTAGTTTTATGAGTATATATAAGCTCATATAGGTTTCATTTGTAAAGACACACAAATATTTTATAAAATACAAACTTCACAAGAGTTTGGCTCTAGATTAGTCCGGGTCTCGCATCTTCGGTGTCGTAGTCGTTAGGCTGTATGAAAGTGCAGTTTCCTAGGCTCTACTCCCTGTGGATCGATACCTTGAAGTGCTACAAACGACATGCCGTTATGATTGCGGTGTTGTGCACGTTGATGGTAATTGACGTGCCGAGCCTAAAAACTCGTACAATCAATTTGGCGCCGTTGCCGGGGAGTAGTTTGATTACCATCAGAGTTAGGACTTGGGCTGAGACTAGAGTGTTCTTCTTTTATTTTTTTTTATTTTTTTTCTTTTTTTGTTATTCTTTTCTTTTTTTTTTCTTGTGATCTTGCACTCTTGGGGTCGTTACTTGGAGTGAGGAAACATTCAATTTGAGTAAGAGTAAGAAGACACAACCGTCAAGCTAGCGACGTTAAACGCGCCGCTTGGGGACTCCCCCAAGCCTATCCTCTATCTTTAATTTCGTCTTAATGTTTTAATAAATCTTCTTCCGGGCTATCGTTTGTTGTTTGCTTGCGGACAAGAAAAAGACAAGTCCGGGGGAATTGATATGTTGTATTTTTAGTGTTTTTAAGGCTTTGTTTATTTTTATTTTTATATGTATTCATAGATATTTTGGGGAAATTTGAGGTAAAAAGGTGGAATCAGGCAATGAAGACTAAGAAGGGATAAAGAGGTGAAAAAGAAGGAAATAAATGATGATTCAGAAACAATCCGAAGTGCTTGAAAGATCGACTCGTACGAAGACCTTAACGGTATCTGATGAAGTTTATATCTTCTTAAAAGTTGTAGCCGTTTGAGTCAGCGTTCCAACGGAAGTAGTTTCATGTCATTTGGAGATATATTCAAGAAGTTATGGTCGATATACTGACCATATGATCTCCATAGCGACCAGACCCCACCCCACCTACTTTGCTTTGTTGACAAAAATGGCACAAGAGCACTCAAATAAGTCTCTTGACCCTTGGGAAGAGGCAAGGTCGATACTACTTGTATTTAAATATAATATTCACTTAGTTTTATGAGTATATATAAGCTCATATAGGTTTCATTTGTAAAGACACACAAATATTTTATAAAATACAAACTTCATAAGAGTTTGGCTCTAGATTAGTCCGGGTCTCGCATCTTCGGTGTCGTAGTCGTTAGGCTGTATGAAAGTGCAGTTTCCTAGGCTCTACTCCCTGTGGATCGATACCTTGAAGTGCTACAAACGACATGCCGTTATGATTGCGGTGTTGTGCACGTTGAGGGTAATTGACGTGCCGAGCCTAAAAACTCGTACAATCAATGGGTACTTATAAAATTTCGGTTCTGTTCCTTCCGTTCTGGGTCGGTTCGGTTCTTAATTTTGAGAACCGTTAAGTACCCAAAACCTTTCGGTTCCTATTCGGTTCCGGTTCGGTTTGGATATTATTATCCAAAATACTTAAAATATACCCAAAAACCCAAAAATATACCCAAAAAATCCGAACTTATTCGCCAAAATCTAATAAAAACAAAAAAAATCTCAAAATACTAAATTATACGTTAAAACCTGAAGAACTAAAATACTTAAAATATACATATAATACTAAAAAATAATTAATACCTTCAATATTTCCGGGTATTCGGGTACCCCATTGGATATCGGTTCGGTTTCGGGTATTACCCGATATCCACGGGTATCAACAAATAGGAACCATCGGGTATTTTAGAGTTTTTTGGATCGGTTTCGGATCCACTTTTTCGGTTCGGTTCTGTTTCGGGTTTTCGGTTCCGGATTTTATGCCCAGGGCTAGTCTGTATGGTGGGGATGGAAATGGAGATGTGGGAACTTGTTCGGGGAAAAAAGATTGTGGAGGGATCGGGTTCAATTTTTGCGGGAGAAAACTAAAGAGGTGCTCGCTGCTCATGATCGGGAGAGTGTTTCAACGGTTGTGGTTACGCGAGTGGAACGACTCATTGCTTGGACCTCGCCGCCAACAGGGTGGGTTAAGCTTAACACGGATGGCGCCTCTAAAGGTAATCCGGGTTTGGCTGGTGCTGGTGGAGTGCTCTGAGATGGGGAGGGTAATTGGTTATGTGGATTTACCCTCAGTATTGGGAGATGCTCTGCACCGATGGCGGAGCTGTGGGGAGTCTACTACAGTCTTGTGTTTGCATGGGAGCGGAAAGTGGAGCGCCTGGAGATTGAAGTTGACTTGGAGTTGTTGTGGACTTTTTGAAGACAGGGATTTGCGAGACTCATCCGCTGTCGTTCCTAGTACTTTTGTTATATGGCTTCTTATCGAAGGACTGGACGGTCCGAATTAGTCACGTGTATAGGGAAGCCAATCGTCATGCAGACGGATAGGCAAACTATGCTTTTTCTTTGCCTTTAGGGCTACATTCTTTTGATTCTGTTCATGCATTTGTTGATTCTTTGTGTAAGGATGATTTGGAGGGTCTAGCGATTGCTGGACGCGTACGTTTGTAATTGGCTTTTCTCATTATTAATAAATCTCGGGGGCACTAACTCGGCCATTCACCAAAAAAAATTAATATTTGACTATATCTTTAACCAAAAAGGAAACTGTAACACATGTCTCATCCTCACTCGAGAACGGCGTGTCACTAACACTCGAATGGAAGCTGTTAATTATATATATACAACATTCACAAATAGTAAACTATAAACTATAATATAGAACTATGTCTTATACATAGATGACTATTATCACTAATATAAAATATAGCTGACTATAAAATATAATAAATCATAGTTAACTATGTTTATACCACATGAATAAAGAGTTTATTACAAACTATTATATGTAGTCAAATCTTAAGAGAACACAGAATTTCACGATTCAGATATGGAGAAAGAAGAAGATGATGTTGCCAAAGACCATCAAACAGGGAGAGAATCCGATTTGGGTGCCACTATCTTTAGGCTTGTGTGAGAGCCGAAACTCACACTGTCAAAACTTATATTTAATGGGGGCTCGAAAATTCTATTTATAAAGAACTAAATGACCGAAAATGCAAAAAAGATGAAAAAGGGGGATTTTATTGATATTTTCCGAAAGTACAAAGGAAATTAGCAAAAGCTGAATAGTCTTAAATTGCTAAAACTCCTAATACTCGGATCTGGGATGGATTTAACCTTTACATGAGCGTACATATATATACTGGCAATCCTAGGAGGCTAAGACTTCAGATTTCCGATGTGGGACCTTGTCCTTCGCTCCCAGCCGCCGACTTAAGCTTTTTGGGCCCGATTTCCAGCCCGAGAGTCTTCCGTGATCCGTCCGCGCATTCTGACCCAAATCCGGCCCGCCGATGAATAGTGATCCGTGAATAGTAACCCGAATCTCGGTTTAAGCTCAATTCGATCTTTCGGTTAACCTTGTCTCGGGATGAATAGTGTTTTTAACGGTTTTTCCAGCGTGAATAGTGTTCCGAGCGTTTTACGACTTCTGAGATTTGAACCGCCCGTTTTTTGCTTGAACTTCCAGCTCCCGGTTTCGGTGTTGATGGCCAGCCGCCGGTTCCTCTAGCTCGTGTGCTCGGCGACTGGTCCACGGACGGCTGGACGTTCGTCACGGTCCTTCGGGGAATGTTTACGGACGTCTTTGGAGTCAGAACATGCAAAGGATGATCCTCGGGTCGGTTCGGGCATGATGGTCGGTCGACTGGACGATGTTCGGGTAATGAGTCTTGTCTTGAGAAACGATCGTGTGCATGTGATGATGATCCGGCGGCCGGCCTTATCCCAGCCGCCGGTTGGTATGTGATGAAGATCTGGCGGCTGGCCTTATACCAGCCGCCGGCCTTGGATGGAGAAGACCGGCGGCTGGCAATCATCCCAGCCGCCGGCCATGGACGCATAAGGATCCGGCGCGGCTGGCACTTGCCGGCCGCCGGTCATGGTCGTGTGAAGATCCGGCGGCTGGCATTGTCCCGGCCGCCCCCCGGTCATGGACGTGTGACGATCCGGCGGCTGGCACTTGTCCCGGCCGCCGGTCATGGACGTGTGACGATCCGGCGGCTGGCACTTGTCCCGGCCGCCGGTCATGGACGGTGTATGATTCGGCGGCTGGCACTTGTCCCGGACGCCGGTCATGGTCGTGTGAAGATCCGGCGGCTGGCACTTGTCCCGGACGCCGGTTGATGGACCAAGACGATCCGGCGGCTGACCTTATCCCGGCCGCCGGTCGTGGATCAATGAAGACCGGCGGCTAGCCTTATCCCAGCCGCCGGCCGTGGTGTAAAAAGACCCGGCGGCTGGCCTTGTCCCAGCCGGTTGATGTCTTGGACGGATCGTGGGCAGTTTGCCTTAGCTTGTCCGTTCCATGTTCGGGATAAGTTCCATTTGATCACGACCTTGACTTCTCGTTCCGTCAATCTTCGAGGAGGGGATTTCGACCCCAACAGTTAGCCCCCCAGCTCTTCGTTCTCGTAGTCCAGGACGATGAGCTTTAAGCTGAGGTTTTATCGGGATTGATCGAAACGGGAAAATTTCCTTTTCGTATGAAAGACTCGTGGGCGGTCGGCTCGGAATTGGAAAGACTCAATTCCTTTTCGAACTAGGACTCGAACCGTCCGACTATATATATGGACCCTTCCTTCTTCTTTTTCCTCACGAGTTCTTTCTCTTGTCGAGTGCACTTTCTGTTTTTAAGATAATGGTTAGGCAATCTTTTCGCGAGAGGAGGCAGATGGAGAAGAAGAGTGAAGTGAATAAACTCGGGAAGGATTCTAAGGATAAGACGGCGGGCGGTCCTTCAGGATCGGGATTGTCGGACGGTAGTCAAGCCGTCCCTCCATCCGAGTGGCCTGCGGATAAGTTGGCGGTATCCACCGTTGTGGTCACTCCTCTGAAGAAGGAAGCTATTCTTGAACGAGGTATCGCGAGGCGTTTGCCCAAGGATAAAGCGGCGGCTGGCGAGATCACCTACGGTCTGAATGATGAAGACAACCGGTTGCGCCAAAAGCAGGCGGATTGCCTTGCTGACCCCGGAGTGAAAAACTCTCCTCCCGAGGCTCGGCGCACAGGTCCTTCGCCAGGGCTTGCTTTTCCTGAGGCTGTTTGTAAAAATCGTCGTCAGTCCGCTAGGAGTTTTTCAGTGATCACGGATGCCAGTTTCAGGTTTCCTTCTTGTGATAGTCTGGATGAGCCTGAGAAGTACGAGGATATGGCCTTGAGCGGGATGAAGGTTTATCCATTCTTGCCTTTTCTCTTTTTCTCCCCTTTTTTTTATATACTGACTCTTCCCTGTTATTATTTCAGTTCATGTCTTCCGTGAACAAGTGTATCAGCACGTATGATGCTTCTGTCCGTGGAATCCGCAAGCGTGCTGAGGAAGCTAGGGGGATGCTCGGCTGGTGAGGAGGAAACTTAACGAACTTGAAGCGACGTCTTCGCATCGGGTCAAATCGCTCGAGAAAGAGCTTGCTTCGTTACGTGCGGAGAGATCAGTGGCGTTGCAGTTTAAGACCCGTCAAGAGGCCAAGGATGCGCGTCATGCTAAGGAAGTACAGGCTTTGAAGGATCAGATGGCCAGTGTAAAAGCGGCGCGCAATTCGAAGGTGCAACGGGCTTACGCGGATGGCCGCAAGGCTTCCGTTGCCAAATTCTGCGGCTTCTTGGATGCGCTGAAAGAAGACCTTGGATCTTTGTCTGAGGTAAGGAATCAGGACGTAGATTTGGCTCAGATAGAGAGTAATGTTGAACTTGTCGCTTTGCTACAAGGGACTGATCCTCCCACCTTGGACGAGGAGAAGGTGAAATTGTCCACATGGATGAACGAGTTCGATAAATCTGCAGTTCGGTTTGATGATGTGATTGCTCGAATCCGTGGGAAGATCGATTCTCAGTTATGTCCAGCCCACAAGGATGACAATGCTTCAATACCCGAGGGAAGATCCGTTGAAGATGAGGCTGTTTCTCTTGGGGTGGTTGACCTATCGGGATCGAACGAGTCTGTTCCCGGAATCCCTGATATTGCTATTGCCCAGGCGTTTGGTTCTGATTCTTAACCATGCGGTGGTTTTTCTTTCTTGTTATATTTTTTGAGTTTTTGGCTTTATAGCTTTATGCTATGTATGGCCTGATTTTTGGTTTGGACCGATTCTTTTTGTTTTGAGACTTCAATAAAACTAGCTTTCGAGATTTGTCATTTGCCATACGTTGTTTCTTTGTACAAGGATCCTGATTGAATGATCGTGGGCGGCTGGGTTTAGTCCGAGACGAACCCGGCCGCCGTGTATTGATTTGGAGAGGATGCTATATCGATATCGGGCGGCTGGCATGTCCCGGCCGCGGATTACGTTGACTGATCCTGGGCGGCTGGCATGTCCCGGCCGCCGGATTATGCTAGTTGATCCTGGGCGGCTGGCATGTCTCGGCCGCCGGATTATGTTGATTGATCCCAGGCGGCTGGCATGTCCGAGCCGCTGGGTGGCTGGCGTGTCCGAGTCGCCGGGTTATGCTTTTTGGAGCGGGCTGCTGGCCGTTTATTTGAAGAGATCGGGCGGCCCGTTTATCCGACTGGATTGGGCGCTCGACCTTCCTTGTATCGGTTTGGTTTTGCTTGCTTAGGTTAGTCGGGTTGATCGGGGCGCTGTTCCGGGCGCTCGGACCTGATTGTTCGGAGGAGTTTCCCTTGAGTTATTCGACCAGCGGAGTTAGCCGCTGGGCTTTGAGTTTGGTTTAGTTGCTAGTTTCGGACGAGTTTATGATCTCGTACCAGGGCCGGTTTGGTACCTCGTCGTGAGATGTCTAAGACCAGCGTTCCAAGTTGGCGTTTACTGGGTTTAAGGAGTTCATTTAGTGATTCACGCTTTGCATTTTCTACCTATGCGGGGCGTTTAGTGGAAATGAACTCAATAGAACATCGTCTGAGACGTTTCCTGCCAGGATCGCGGAATGTCAGGTTACGCCTTTCGGATGTTAGTCCGGAAATTTGTATAGCGCGCTACGTTTTATCCGCTTTGGGATGTAAGGGGAACCATGGTTAAAAATCGTCCCGTTGTGATCAGCAACGGACGGTGGCATGCTTGCTAAAAGATAGGTTTTATGTGTGCCAAGGGGCGATTTTTGAAGTGAGGCATATCCGGGGCCGGTACTCATCCCAGCCGCCGGCTTTGGATGAAGAAGATCCGGCGGCTGGCACTTATCCCAGCCGCCGGCTTCGGATGAAGAAGATCTGGTGGCTGGCCCTTATCCCAGCCGCCGGGTTCATATTTCAGATGAGTCGTGTGCAGTTTTTCTGAGTCCATTCGTTTTCCGGACCAAGTTTCGGGATGCTAAGTTCCGATGTTTGCCTGGATGATATCTCGGGGAACTTTTCAAGCTATGGATGTGTTATGAGATACTAAGTCCCAGCGTCCATCCTCTTGATTTGCTTCCGAAAATTTGGGAGTATGTATATACGGACCCACTCCCCCCTTGAAAATTATAAAATATAAATAGCTGAACTCGTCGGAAGGCGAGCTGCCTACGTACCCTGAATGTAGGGATCAAGCCGGTTCGTAGTTCTATTTTACAACGTCTAGTGGTAATACTTCTTTAGGTGCATTGCATTCCATGTCCTTGGGACTGGCTTCCCTTCTTTGTTTTCTAGCTCGTATGCTCCTGGACGGACTACCTTTGCTACTTTGTACGGTCCTTCCCATTTCGCGCCTAGTTTCCCTGCCTTCGGCTCCGTGGTGTTCTGGAAATGCATTTCGTTCCTTCATCTTGCGACATTTGAGTCTCCTTCCTTGAATTGCGGTGGCGCAGTTGAGTTGTAGTATTTGGCCGCTGCTTGTTGATAGTTTTGGATGCGGATGAGGGCTTGATCCCGTCTTTCGTTTATTAGGTCCAGTTCGTCTAACATCATCAGATGATTAAGGCCCTTCTGTCCGGGCAAGAGCCTTCGTCTGACGCCGGGAAAGTCTACTTCTGACGGTATAACGCATTCGGCACCGTAGACCAGTGGCGAATGGCGTTTCTCCGGTTGCGCGTCTTGGAGTTGTCCGATGAGACCAGAGCACCCTTCGAGTTCGTCCGCCCATCGCCCTTTCTTCTCGTCAAGACGCTTTTTGAGTCCGTCAACGATAGTCTTGTTGGCTGCTTCGGCCTGGCCATTACCCTGCGGATAGCATGGCGTTGACTTGCTCAGGCGTATCTTCCACTTTTTGCAAAATCCTTCGAAGCGGGTGGAAAGAATTGAGAACCATTGTCCGTGACGATCTCGTAAGGGACTCCGTGCCGGCATATGATGTTTTTCCGACGAAATGCTCCACTTGGGCGTCCTTGATACTGGCGTAAGAGTCCGCTTCGACCCATTTTGAGAAGTAATCTGTTAGGACAAGTAGGAACCTTTTCTGCTTTGAGTTATGCATTGGCCCCACGATATCCATCGACCACCTCATGAATGGGTACGGCGCAGAAATTGACGAGAGCAGTTCTGCGGGCTGATGGATCACCGGCGCGTGCCTCTGGCATTTCTCGCATTTGAGGGAGAACTTCTCGCAATCTTTTATCATGGTTGGCCAATAGTGTCCATGCCGCTTGATTTTGATTGCGAGAGCTCTTCCTCCGGAGTGATTTCCGCACGACCCACTATGGACTTCTTCCATAATTCGTCTTGCCTCTTCTTTTTCCACGCAGACCATTAATGGTCCGGAGATCCTCCATTTGTAGATGTTGCCGTCGAGGAGAACGAAGCGGGCCGCTTGGGCCTTTAGTTTTCGTGCAGCCATTTGTCCGCCGGGACTTCCCCGTCCATGATGTATGTTCGTATCGGAGCCATCCATCCGCGATCGCAGCAGCCATATTCTTCCGTTGGACCAGTTGCTAACTCTTCTCCGGAGGCTCTTCTTCGTCTTCTCCTTCCGGGAGTTGTATAAGGTTGATGACTTGTGGTGAATCGATGCTTGGTTGTTCTATGAATTTGACGGGAATGATTCGACTTTCTCCCGGGGCAGACGTTGATGCTAGGGCCGCCAATGCATCGGCCGGGGCGTTTTCTCCTCGCGGATTCTTGTGAGTTCGAATTTTTTGAATTGTTTTGCGAGCTCCCGGACAATTTGAGATATGCTTCCATCCGGTCGTCTTTTGCTTCATAGTCTCCGCTGAATTGATTTGCCACCAGCTGGGAATCGCAAAATGCTTGCAGATTTTGGATTTTGAGTCCGAGGGCGAGTTTCAGTCCAGCGATCAAGGCTTCGTACTCCGCTTCGTTGTTGGAAGCGTTGAAGAGCAACCTGAACGACTGTTCTAAGATTTCCCCAGTTGGTGACGTTAACCGCACCCCGACTCCCGAACCTTGCTTTGACGAAGACCCGTCTGCGTGGAGAACCCACGTCGAGTTTGACGTCGGCTCACTAACGCCTGTGGTCGGGAGCTCAATCAAAAAATCTGCAAGGACCTGTGATTTGGCGCATGTTCTACTTCGGTACTCGATATCGTACTCGCTTAATTCTACCGCCCATTTTGCCAGACGTCCCGATTGACTGGGACTGTGCAGGATCGTTCTGAGAGGAAAAACTGTGAGTAAAATGATCGTGTGCGACTGGAAATAAGGCCGTAATTTCCGTGCGCACATCACCACTGCCAAGGCCGCCTCTCCATTAGCGGGTATCGAGTTTCTGCGTCCGCCAAGGTCTGGCTTACATAGAAGACCGGTTTTTGCTCGTTGCGATCTTCTCTGACCAGCACCCGCTTACCGCCGTTGATGATATCGCCGTACAGAAAAAGGGGCTCTCCTTCGACCGGCTTTGAAAGTACGGGTGGGCTTGCTAGGTATTTCTTTAGTTCTTGGAACGCCTGTTCACACTTCTCTGTCCACTCAAACTTTTTGTTTCCCCTGAGTGTGTCGTAGAAGGGCAAACATTTGTCCGTCGACCTCGAGATGAACCGATTCAGCGCCGCGACTCGTCCGGTCAGCCTTTGGATTTCTCTCTTGGTTTTTGGCGAAGCCATCTCTATCAGGGCGTCGATTTGCTTCGGGTTGGCTTCTATCCCTCGATGAGTTACCAGATATCCGAGGAATTCGCCGGATGCTACTCCGAATCTGCACTTCGCCGGGTTTAGTTTCATGTTGTGCCGGTTGAGTTGTTCAAAGCATTCCCGCAAGTGTGTGACGTGGTCTTTCTCCTCCAATGACTTGACCAACATATCGTCGATGTAGACTTCCATCGTTCTTCCGAGTTGTTCGGCGAACATCTTGTTGACAAGCCTTTGGTATGTAGCGCCGGCATTCTTTAACCCGAATGGCATCACCTTATAACAGTATGTTCCGCGATCTGTAATGAAGGCAGTCTTGTCTCGATCGTCGGGATTCATCATGATTTGGTTGTATCCGGAGAAAGCGTCCATGAAAGATAGCAGCTTGTTCCCTGCCGTCGCTTCGACTAATCGATCGATGTGCGGAAGGGGAAAGCTGTCTTTTGGACACGCTTTATTCAGATCAGTGAAATCGACGCAAACTCGCCATTTTCCATTCTTCTTCTTTACTACCACCGGATTTGCTAACCAGTCGGGATATTTCACTTCCGTGATTGATCCGACTTTGAGCAATCTTTCTACTCATCGTTTACCGCGCCTGGCGCGTTCTGGTCCGAGTTTCCGTCTTTTCTGCTTCACCGGTTTGAATGTCGGGTCTACGTTGAGTTCGTGGCTTGTGATGCCGATGTCAATCCCGGGCATATCTTCTGCTGCCCATGCGAATGACCCGGCGTTCTCCTTTAACAAGGTGATTAACTCAGTCTTGATCGGCTCCTCCAAATTTGCTCCGATTTCCGTACACCGCTCTGGATTCTTTTCGTCTATGTTGACCGAAATCACTGGCTCACACGGGGGTCCTTCTCCGCTTCCCGGGATTCTTCAATTTGTAACTTTGCTCAAGTTTCGCCAGCTGCCACTCTTCCTTTCCTTTGTCGGACTTCGTTCACGGATGAGATCGGTTACCGGCTTCCTCAATCTGTGCTCCGTCAGGAAACAAGCTCGAGAATCTTTCTGCTGTCCCAAATCGTTTCCACTCCGGTCGGAGTCGGGAATTTTAGGCACAGGTGGTAAGTTGACGGGATGGCTCTCATTGAGTTCAGCCACGGTGTTCCACAATCGCGTCGCAGATTCGTGGGCAATCGATCACCGAGAACTTCGTGTCTTTCTCCACTCCTTTTGCTTTCACGGGGAGTTGGATCGTCCCTATTGTCATTGTCGTCTTTCCGGAGAAACCAGTCAACGGTTTCGGATGGGTTATGAGATGATGTGTCTCATGTTCATTCTCCGAAGGGTTTCCAGAATATGACGTTCACCGTTCCTCCAGTGTCCACTAAGACTCTTGGTATCTCGTATCCTCCGATTGAAAGACCGATCACGAGCAGATCGTTATGCGGATGGTTTATTTCAGCGGCTTCTTTCTCTCGAAAAGTCATCGTTAGGCCGCAGCTACCATCCATCGAACTCAAATCCATTGTTTCTTCGGTCATCGTCTTCGTCTCGTATCCTTTTTGTTCTAAGGGTTAAGAATATTTCTCGTCCCCATAGACGGCGCCAAACTGTGAGAGCCGAAACTCACACTGTCAAAACTTATATTTAATGGGGGCTCGAAAATTCTATTTATAAAGAACTAAAGGACCGAAAATGCAAAAAAGATGAAAAAGGGGGATTTTATTGATATTTCGAAAGTACAAAGGAAATTAGCAAAAGCTGAATAGTCTTAAATTGCTAACTCCTAATACTCGGATCTGGGATGGATTTAACCTTTACATGAGCGTACATATATATACTGGCAATCCTAGGAGGCTAAGACTTCAGATTTCCGATGTGGGACCTTGTTCGCTCCAGCCGCCACCGACGACTTAAGCTTTTTGGGCCCGATTTCCGGCCCGAGAGTCTTCCGTGATCCGTCCGCGCATTCTGACCCAATCCGCCCGCCGATGAAATAGTGATCCGTGAATAGTAACCCGAATCTCGGTTTAAGCTCAATTCGATCTTTCGGTAACCTTGTCTCGGGATGAATAGTGTTTTTAACGGTTTTTCCCGCGTGAATAGTGTTCCGAGCGTTTTACGACTTCAGAGATTTGAACCGCCGTTTTTTGCTTGAACTTCCAGCCGCCGGTTTCGGTGTTGATGGCCAGCCGCCGTTCCTCTAGCTCGTGTGCTCGGCGACTGGTCCACGGACGGCTGGACGTTCGTCACGGTCCTTCGGGGAATGTTACGGACGTCTTTGGAGTCAGAACATGCAAAGGATGATCCTCGGGTCGGTCCGGGCATGATGGTCGGTCGACTGGACGATGTTCGGTAATGAGTCTTGTCTGAGAAACGATCGTGTGCATGTGATGATGATCCGGCGGCCGGCCTTATCCCAGCCGCCGGTTGGTATGTGATGAAGACCGGCGGCTGACCTTATCCCAGCCGCCGGCCTTGATGGAGAAGACCGGGCGGCTGGCAATCATCCCAGCCGCCGGCCATGGACGCATAAGGATCCGGCGGCTGGCACTTGTCCCGGCCGCCGGTCATGGTCGTGTGAAGATCCGGCGGCTGGCACTTGTCCCGGCCGCCGGTCATGGACGTGTGACGATCCGGCGGCTGGCACTTGTCCCGGCCACCGGTCATGGACGTGTGACGATCCGGCGGCTGGCACTTGTCCCGGCCGCCGGTCATGGACGTGTGATGATCCGGCGGCTGGCACTTGTCCCGGACGCCGGTCATGGTCGTGTGAAGATCCGGCGGCTGGCACTTGTCCCGGACGCCGGTTGATGGACCAAGATGATCCGGCGGCTGGCCTTATCCCGGCCGCCGGTCGTGGATCAATGAAGACCCGGCGGCTAGCCTTATCCCAGCCGCCGGCCGTGGGTGTAAAAAGACCCGGCGGCTGGCCTTGTCCCAGCCGCCGGTTGATGTCTTGGACGGATCGTGGGCAGTTTGCCTTAGCTTGTCTGTTCCATGTCCGGGATAAGTTCCATTTGATCACGACCTTGACTTCTCGTTCCGTCAATCTTCGAGGAGGGGATTTCGACCCCAACAGCTTGTGACCTTCAGATCTGGTATTATTGTATCATCGAAGAAGAAGAATTTTTCGGAGAATTTGGTAGATAATTAGGATTAGATGGGGTTAAAAGGAGATGATTAACTGGATGGAAGAAAGAAAAAGAGGCGAAGAGACTAGAGAAGTCATGGGGTTAGAGAAAAAAAAATAAAGCGACTTTTTTTCTTTTAGCTATATTAGTTATTTCAATGTCTACTCAGAATGCTTTGGGCGTAGGTTCATGTATAATAAATACTTTTAATTGTTCTTGCTGGTAATTAGCTTTTATATTAAAAATGTTATAACATTATAAATACATGATGTGTGTGTGTTTTTGTTCATTTGCAGAGATGAAAACACAATGTTTTAACAAATGTACGAGTTCATAAAGACTGTATGAGTGCAGCGTGGATTGTAGGTCAACCGGTTACAAGGACAGAAAATGTGTTTTGGGATATTGTTGTTGCGACGAGTCTGTTTGAACTTAACTAATTAAAACTCATGAATGATCCTTAGTGTTCGATTTTGATTATGAGAAACTATTGTTGTATTAAAATTATCCTGAAACTATCCAAAACAAATATCAAAGCAAACCATCCGAGAATTCAGATATTTTTTTCAGTCATGGATATGAGATTAAAAAATAAAGTTAGAGTTGAGTAAGATAACGAGTCCAAAGTCCAAACTCTATTACGACATATTACAAGCGCAAAATCCACTTATTGATGCAATTTATAAATCCATAGGAGGCATAACTTGCTAAACGCCAAATTTTCTTATAACTAAGAACTTTTTGGATTTGCTAATAAAAATAATTTTAATTAAATTTTGATAAAAATAAGTAGACACAAAATTCCTTGAAACATTTACTAAATGGAACGAGCGGTTGAGGAATATCATTCTATCTTGTCTCAGTATCTGCTTTTGACCTTTAAACAAAAACAAAATTTATTTAATTGATATAACATTATATAATAATATCAATTTTATTTAAATGATAAAAAAATTAATAAATTAACATCAATTTATTGAATTGATTCTAAACTAGTTAATAATAAGATTATTTATATTATTGATGTTAAATCATCAATATTTGTCTCATATATCAATAAATAATTTTAAATAGTATCACTTAGTTTTATCAGAACCAATTAATATTTGACTATATCTTTAACCAAAAAGGAAAAAATATTTGAATTTATATATTATTTTTCTTTTCACCATCCTTGACCATATGAATGGATAGAAATATATGATACGGTATACAAATAAATGTAAAGTCGATTAATTTTATCATAAATATAATTAGTAATAATATGAGAAACCTTTAACACACACCAAAAAGCAAAAACACAAATATAAAAGTCTTATCATAAAATTAAAAATAAGAAAAGATCTGAGATTTTTATTTGCTCAACTATATTTGAAACTGTTTTGGAAGTAACATAATACGTGTTCTTCCAAAATTTTCAAAGGCTTATGGTCAACATTTATGGACTATTCAAAATATAATATTATTGAAAAATTTATATGGCAATAAAATAGAATAAAAGAATTGTACAAAAGTTTTATAATCTATAAATAAGGCTTATCCAAGTTCTGCAAAATTGCACAACATTTTGTTTTCTGCAATAAACAAAAAAAAATGAATTTCAAAAACAGCTTAGCGACTTTTTTTCTTTTAGCTATATTAGTTATTTCGATGTCTACTCAGAATGCTATGGGCGTAGGGTCAGGTATAACAAATACTTTGAATTGTTCTTGCTGTTAATAAGCTTTTATATTAAAAATGTTATAACACTATAAATACAATGATGTGTGTGTTTTTTTCATTTGCAGAGATGAAAACACAATGTTTTAACAAATGTACGAGTTCATATGGACTGTATGAGTGCAGCGTGGACTGTAGGTCAACCGGTTACAAGGACGGATAATGTGTTTTGGGATACTGTTGTTGCGACGAGTCTGTTTGAACTTAACTAATTAAAACACATGAATGATCCTTAGTGTTCGATTTTGATTATGAGAAACTTTGTTGTATTAAAATTATCCTGAAACTATCCAAAACAAATATCAAAACAAGCCATCCGAGAATTCATATATTTTTTTCAGTTACAGATATGAGATTAAAATATAAAGTTAGAGTAGAGTAAGATAACGAATCCAAAGTCCAAGCTATATTACGACAGATTACAAGCCCAAAATCCCCTTATTGATGCAATTTACAAATCCATGGGCGGCGTAACTTGTTAAATGCCAAATTTGATTATAACTAAGCACTTTTTGGATTTGCTAATAAAAATAATTTTAATTAAATTTTGATAAAAATAAGTAGAAACAAAATTCCTTGAAACATTTACTAAATGGAACGAGCGGTTGGGGAATATCATTCTATCTTGTCTCAGTATCTGCTTTTGACCTTTAAACAAAAACATAATTTATTTAATTGATATAACATTATATAATAATATCAATTTTATTTAAATGATAAAAAATTAATAAATTAACATCAATTTATTGAATTGATTCTAAACTAGTTAATAATAAGATTATTTATATTATTGATGTTAAATCATCAATATTTGTCTCATATATCAATAAATAATTTTAAATAGTATCACTTAGTTTTATCAGAACCAATTAATATTTGACTATATCATTAACCAAAAAGGAAAAAATATTTGAATTTATATATTATTTTTCTTTTCACCATCCTTGACCATATGAATGGATAGAAATATATGATACGGTATACAAATAAATGTTAAAGTCAGATTAATTTTATCATAAATATAATTTAGTAATAAATATGAGAAACCTTTAACACACACCAAAAAGCAAAAACACAAATATAAAAGTCTTATCATAAAATTAAAAATAAGAAAAGATCTGAGATTTTTATTTGCTCAACTATAGTTGAAACTGTTTTGGAAGTAACATAATACGTGTTCTTCCAAAATTTTCAAAGACTTATGGTCAACACTTATGGACTATTCAAAATATAATATTATTGAAAAATTTATATGGCAATAAAATAGAATAAAAGAATTGTACAAAAGTTTTATAATCTATAAATAAGGCTTATCCAAGTTCTGCAAAATTGCACAACATTTTGTTTTCTGCAATAAACAAAAAAAATGAATTTCAAAAACAGCTTAGCGACTTTTTTTCTTTTAGCTATATTAGTTATTTCGATGTCTACTCAGAATGCTATGGGCGTAGGGTCAGGTATAACAAATACTTTGAATTGTTCTTGCTGTTAATTAGCTTTTATATTAAAAATGTTATAACACTATAAATACATGATGTGTGTGTGTTTTTGTTCATTTGCAGAGATGAAAACACAATGTTTTAACAAATGTACGAGTTCATATGGACTGTATGAGTGCAGCGTGGACTGTAGGTCAACCGGTTACAAGGACGGAAAATGTGTTTTGGGATACTGTTGTTGCGACGAGTCTGTTTGAACTTAACTAATTAAAACGCATGAATGATCCTTAGTGTTCGATTTTGATTATGAGAAACTATTGTTGTATTAAAATTATCCTGAAACTATCCAAAACAAATATCAAAACAAGCCATCCGAGAATTCAGATATTTTTTTCAGTTACAGATATGAGATTAAAATATAAAGTTAGAGTAGAGTAAGATAACGAATCCAAAGTCCAAACTATATTACGACAGATTACAAGCCCAAAATCCCCTTATTGATGCAATTTACAAATCCATGGGCGGCGTAACTTGTTAAATGCCAAATTTGCTTATAATTAAGCACTTTTTGGATTTGCTAATAAAAATAATTTTAATTAAATTTTGATACAAATATGTAGAAACAAAATTCCTTGAAACATTTATTAAATGGAAGGACCGTTAGGGGAATATCATTCAATCTTGTCTAAATATCTACTTTTGACCTTTAAACAAATACATATTTTATTTAATTGATATAACATTATATAATAATATCAATTTTATTTATATGATAAAAAATTAATTAATTAACGTTGTTTTATTGAATTGATTCAAAACTAGTTAATAATAAGATCATTTATATTATTGATGTTAAATCATCAATATTTATCTCATATGTCAATAAATAATTTTAAATAGTATCACTTAGTTTTATGATGTAATATAAGTGATTTTGTTCACTCTTTTTGTAGAATATATAAAAATTTAAGACAATATGTAATTAAATATATGTCATAATCTGTATACGCCAATACAGTAAGAACCAATTAATATTTGACTATATCTTTAACCAAAAAGGAAAAAAATATTTGAATTTATATATTATTTTTCTTTTCACCATCCTTGACCATATGAATGGATAGAAATATATGATACGGTATACAAATAAATGTTAAAGTCAGATTAATTTTATCATAAATATAATTTAGTAATAAATATAGAAACCTTTAACACACACCAAAAAGCAAAAACACAAATATAAAAGTCTTATCATAAAATTAAAAATAAGAAAAGATCTGAGATTTTTATTT
>VHIU01000562.1:0-37903 GCA_010577795.1 Isatis tinctoria | reverse complement strand
ATATTATTCAGAAAGAGTCAATTTAGTAATAAATATATCTGTCGTAACATGTGTAAAAAAAACTGCCATAATAACTCAATAAATCTACCAACAGAATTAAATCTGCTACAACGTAAAATAAAACTGCCGTAACGTATATGTTAATCTAGTAATTAAATAATTTGATAGATTTATTGAAAATCTTAAAAAACCTGCTATGTCATTTGAAAAACCTGCCGTTTCAAATAAACCTGTCATAACGTAAATTTTCAAAAAACATAAAATCTGTCGCAACTACGTCATAAAACCTATCACATAAAAAAAAACTGTCTTTCAGAAAAACAAAACTGTCGTTGGAAAAATAAAACTATCTTTCAAATTTTAAAACTGCTGTTACTCTATAAAGCTGTCATCAAGTAAGTCAAAAAACTACCGCTATACTGTTAATCTGCCATCAAGTAATACAAAAAACTGCCATATTTATATAAAACTGCCAACGAAAATCTGTCATTCGCTAAAAAGTCTGTCGTATAAATAAACCTGTCACTTCATGCATGACAGGTTTATTTAAAATATTTTTACCCAGATTTTTTACTGAGGTTAAAAAATCGGTTTTAAAAAAAATAAAATAATGGCAATCTTCGTAATTACGTTTTTTGGTATCAAAGAAAAAAAGGGTAATTTAGGTATCAAAAACAATTCAGTAATTTTAAAAAGATTTGTGTCAATCTAATAATTCGAATATAATTTTATGTCATTCTAGTAAACTACCCTTTAATAAGGCTGACATCATTATATCTATATAGGAGGCAAAATACTGTGTGGTTTTTGGCATAAGTCAGCGTCGAGGTTAACAACGACATTGTATGCACCTAAAATGATTTTGTCCATTTTGCAAATTTTGGTAAAGATCATTTATATTCTCCTAATTGACCCATATAATTATCAAAATAATAATGGCTAAATGTTTCACAGAACGTTTTGCTATATATGATTGTATAGAATAAGTTTTTTGGGAAGTTCTCGAACGATCATATTAGCATTAGCTTTCTCTAAATAGACTTCACACTTACCAAAACCAGAGTAAAGAAGGTTGATGTGTTTCTTAGTGAACAAAATCAATGTCACTCTGATGGTTCTCTACCGCATGATACAACAGTATTTTGAAATTATATGATACTTAAAATGGTTTGTGTCATTTGTTTCCAAGGTGATCTTTGTTGTTCTGCTACTGCTTTGTTGTCTCTGTAGACAACTTTTTTCGTACGGCAGACTAACTTAGTTTAAAAATAATTTGGACCACTACGTGTAGTACTTCTTGCTTTCTGCATATAATATCTCATTATAATTCTTCAGGATGTTCCAAAAGATCCATGGAATGGCTCACTTAAATCTCTATCGGAAAAATGGTATCCCTTACAATAAAGAACATATGTAATGTATTTGGTGACTAAATGTTTGTAGGTTGCTGAATGCTAACTTAGGATAGGATTTCTTGAGCAGTTTCGCACTAGAACAAATGGAGAAAATAGTTTATCTTTTATGAACTAAATAACGCATGTTTATTTATATATGGGTTATTCAACAAAAGGCAACAACTTACACATGTAACATATGTTCCACTAAGTTACTTGAGTTTTTTGACATATTAGATACATTATAATAATATTAATTATGTGTATTGCGTGAGTATTTTTGAGAAAATATCTTTGCATTAATCTGAGATTACTAGAGAATATTGAGTGTATAGCTTTATTTTCTTTGTCATCTGAATTATATTGATAGAAATGTCAGAAATGGTCTCACCAAAAACGAAGTGAGATATCTAGAGGCTTACCGGACGTGTAACAGCGCTGAATCGATTTATTTCTTGATCAACAAACAAATGTCTACGTTATACAATACTTTACGGGGGAAGAAAAGATTCGAGTGGAAGGGGAAATGCAAGGAAGCTTTCCACTGTAGGGAGAACCATTGTATCTATACACGACGGTCTCAGAAACAACGGTGAGGGGAGTACTCATATGAGAAGAGCAAGGCGAGCAAAAGTTAGGTTTTTACATAAGGCAAACATTGACGGATGCCAAGATATGGTGTCCTCAAATAGAGAAGTTGGTGTTTGACATAGTAATGTCGTACATGAAGTTGAGGTCGTATTTCCAATCGCACTCCTTCGTTATCCTAAAAACTTTTCCTCTCCGAAAAGTTCTACATTGTCTTAGCCTTTCCAGGTGAGGAGCCAAGTGGGCAGTAGAACTCAACGAGTACGAATTAGAATACCGATCAAGGACTTGCGCAAAATCTAAAGTCTTAACCGACATTTTGGTGGAACTCTCTCCCTCATAGGGAAAATAATTGACAGCAAATTCTGCTTGTGACGCTGCACGTTGACATGTCATAATCAAAGCAAGGATCAGGAATCAGGATTCAGCTAGCATCTCCGACTGGAGAAATTCTATAACAATCTTGTCGTCTCAAATTCCAGGATCTAACAACGACGCAGAATACAAAGAATTTATTGATGGATTGAGACTCGCACACGGAATCAAAGTCTAGAACATCCATGCTTTCTGTAAGAGTCGAAACTCTACCCAACTAAATTTAGGGATCCAAAAAGTCTAGAGAAAAACTCAAGAAAAGATATCAGAACTTTTTGTACAAAGTTCATAAGCAATAGTCTAATACCTAAGCCGCCAAGTTTGAGAAAGTTGAATGTGTAAAAATCTTAGACATGATTATCTATATATAACGAAGGTCTAAGCTCTCGAAAAAGTCTTTAAGCAATGTGAGACTTTGTTCTGCTCACTTCTCTGCCAACTTGGCCTGGCCCATGAAGTCTTGCCTTATCAATTTGGCATAATCTTATCTTCTGCCTCCGATTAGAACATTCCTTCGTATAATTCAGGTTTAGCGTTTCGACTTATTTTTTAACGCAAACTCCTTGACAGATTTTGGTAAAAAAGCAGCATGAAATCTCGGTAAAATAGCACTATGTTTTTCAAAAATACACAATGTCTCATAAGAAGACTTAGGACGCAAATGACAAGAATGAACAGCTCGAGAAGCATATAGACAAGATGGGATATGATGCGGCTCGGGCGCTGGACACGACCTAAGAAGGCTTAAGGATGGAAGGGATATGCACAACATGGGTGCTCGTATTGGTATGTCGCATCTTGGGACATGGACGGGACACACATGGATTGGGTGCTTGGATGACATGTCGTGGTCCGGGGTGTGAATGGGACGCGCACAACTTGGGTGCTCGGATGGCATGTTTTGGCTCGGGGCATTGATGAGATGCACATGGCTTGGATGCTCGGATGGCTTGCCCGGCTTGCGGCATGGATTGGACGCGCATGACATGGGTGCTTGGACGAAAAGTTGTGTCACGGGGAATGGACGTCACGGACATGGCTTTGAAGCTCGGACATAATGTTGTGGCTCACCTGCTTAGACTGTATGCTGTGGGTCGGAGCATGGACTGTTGGGGTCAAAACCCACATTCTCGAGATTAACGGCTAGAAATGCCTAAGCATCGAAGAGAGTCCAAAGATCGGAAGATACAGAGTTCCGAGTCAATTCCCGTATTCGTATAAACCAACAAGGGATGGAAGAGGAGAATATGCCGACCTGAACTTATACAGAGAATGGCCAAGCCAAGCTTTCTCTGTATGTGCCGACCTGAATTCAGCAAGGCAATGCCGAGCTGGATCTCGTCTTGTGACGACCTGGATTGTGCATTGCCGAGCTGGATCACCGAGCTGAGGAACATGGTAGCTGAAATCGGGGAGCGGCAAAACAGGCAAGAGAAAACGGCCGCACAGGAGAGAGCGGCTTCCCAGGAGCTAACACGTGGCTCCCGGACTTTCGAGACAAGACGCCCTGTTTTCACCCCACGAACGGATCCCTCGGGCCGTCGGAATCCCGATGAACAGACCCCGATCGGAACAAGGAGAGAACCATCGGCACCACCTCCGCTGCTCCGGAAAAGCGCCACTAGGCGAACCTCTGAACGGCCGACTTCCACGGTGACCAACAGCGAGAACCCGAGAGACACCGCAATCGGAGCCGACAGGGAGGAAAGCGAAACCGACGACGAAGCTGGCGACCTAAACGCGGACGAGGAAGAGCTCCGCTGGATCGAAGAGCAAGAAAAGGAGGAATGAGAGATCCGAGCTAATCGATCCGCTAGCCGAAGAGACGAGTTGGAAGAACTCCGTGCCCGCCTGGAACTCACCACGAGTCAGATGAAGGAGGCAAGGTCGCAAGTCCACAAAGCGACGAGTGCGGCCCCGGAAATCGACCGCGTCTTAGAGGAAACGCAAAAGATCCCGTTCACTTCAAGGATCACAAGCGTTAGACTCTCTGACCCGGGAAAACTCCGAATCCCCTTCTACGACGGGACAACTGATCCGAAGGCCCACATGACAGCCTTTCACATCTCGATGGGAGGGGCTAGATTCAAACCCGAAGAGAGGGACGCCGGATTCTGCCTCCTCTTCGTTGAACATCTAAAGGGATCAGCCCTATCATGGTTCTCGAGGCTAGAAAGAGACTCAATCGACGGTTTCGACCAATTGTCGGCAGCCTTTCTGAAGCATTACTCATTGTTCATAAGACAGTCAACCTCCGACGCGGACCTCTACTCGCTGTCACAAGGGCCTGAAGAAAGTCTTCGAGATTTCATCGAAAGATTCAAGGTGATTGTCTCCAAGATCGACGGCCTAAGAGACAGTGCCGCGATAAATGCCCTAAAGAAGTCCTTGCTGAAAGCTTCGAGCTTCCGAAAGGAGATTACCGTGAATCCGCCGGTAACCATTCAAGACGCTCTCCACCGTGCTTCCAACTTCGTAATCTACGAGGAAGACATGAGGGTACCGGCCGGAAAGCACCAATCCTCGAAATTGGTCGCCAAAGGCACGGTGCAACATTCTAACGTTCCAAACGAGAGAAGAAGTAGGCGAATCGGCCGAGACGAAGAACCCAACCCAGGCGGAGCACACAACTACCAAATAAACACGGAGAGACCGTCTGATGGGCGCAACATAGGACCGTGGAATACGTGGTCTCGACCAGGATTCGACGAGAACGCCTTCTGTACTTTCCATAAGACAAAAGGCCACTCAACCAAAAACTGCAGGACCGTCGGAAGAAGGCTCGCGGCAAAGCTATTAGCCGGGGAACTCGGGAACAAAATAACCCCAGAGACGGACGACCTAACCAAGAACGTCCCGAAAGGCCCGACGAGGATACCCCCAAACGGGGAAGGAGACCAAACGGAGACGTCTCCGCCGCCAACCGCAGGAGGATCCACATGATCATCGGAGGGTCTCAGTACTGCCGAGACACAGTGGCCTCGATAAAGGCGTTCCTGAGAAGAGGAGACAAAGAGTCAAACCCACGGGAGCCGATCACCGAAAACGATGACCGGATCGCCTTTCACGAAAACGACGCTGAAGGTCTCGACCAGCCTCACGACGACCCATTGGTGGTAGAGCTGGACATCAACGACCATGACGTCTCCTGGGTCTTGATCGACACCGGAAGTTCGGTCGACGTTATTTTTCGGGAGACACTTCAAAGGATGAAAGTGGATCCGTCAATGATAAAGCCCAATCCGAGGTCGCTGACCGGATTCTCTGGCGAAGTCACAATGACGTACGGGACAATCCAACTCCCGGTTCGTGCCGGAGGGATCACGAAAATCGTTAACTTCGCGGTGGCCAACCACCCCGCGATTTATAACGTGATAATGGGAACTCCCTGGATCAATTCAATGCGAGCGATCCCGTCAACTTACCATCTCTGCCTCAAATTTCCGACACCAAACGGAATCAAGACTGTTTGGGAAAATCAGAAGGAAGCCCGGATCTGCTTTCTGGCAGAGCACAAGCTCCAGAATCCGACCATCCCGCAGAGAGAGAACCCGAAAAGGAAGAACAAAGACGACGTCCCTGAACTGGGAAAGAAAGTGAGCAGAACCGAACAGTTCGAGAAAACGGAGGTTCCGCCCACGGAAACTGAAACCAACGAAGAGGAGACGAAAGCTACCGAGAAAAAGACCTCAGAAACCGTCGAAGCTGCAACAGACGGCTCTGTGACTAAGACTTAACCGCCTCCTTACCAAAAAAAAAAAAAACAGAACTACGGGTGACTTGATCCCTTTTCACGAAGGGTACGTAGGCAGCTCGCTTAAAAAACGAGTTCAGTTGCCCCTCTCCTTAAAAAAGGGGGGGTGTGGGTCCGTATATACATACTCCCAAATTTTTGCAAACAAATCAAGGAGATGGACATTGGGACTTAGCATCTCATAACACATCCAAAATTTGAAAAACGTTTCCGAAAACACCATTCCGACAGACATCGAGACTCAGCATCTTGAAATTTGATCTGGAAAACCCGAGGAAAATGAACATTGAGACTTAGTATCTCATAACACATCTTTAACTCAAACTTAAAATCGGATAAACATCGAGATTTAGCGTCTCGTAACTTATCCACAACCACCAACCGATCAAAGATATTTCTCCCAAATACTTAAGTCCTCTCCAACAAATCCGTCTGTTGCTGGCCACAACAAGACTATCTTTTAAAACCATGGTTCTCTCAACATCCCACAGAGGATAAGACTATCGCGCTATAAAAATTTCCGGATTAACATCCGAAGGGCGTAACCTGTATCCCGCGATCCTGCAGGAAGCGCTCGAGACGATGTTCTGTTTAGTTTACTTTCACTAGCGTTTCGCATAGGCAAATAGTGCGAAGCGTAGGGCACAAAGTAAACTCTTTAAACCCAGTAAAGCGCCTGACATGGAACACTGGTCAAAGACATCTCGAGAACGCAGTATCAAACCGGCTCTGATGCGAGATCTTAAATGCGTTCAGTCGAAAGAGGGATCCGAACAAGCTTGGTCCCCTGCGACAAAAGACTGCATTAAACCCAGGAATATTCGCAAATACAAACTGGTCTAAAGTTCGAGTGTTCGGGACAACACTCCAACGCAATATCAATCAGCTCCGAGACGGGCCAGCCGCCCTTCACACTACAAAACGGGCCATCTGCCCGTCCTCCGTAGAGAGACGGGCCAGCCGCCCTTCACTCTACAATACGGGCCAGCCGCCCGTCCTCCGTAGAGAGACAGGCCAGCCGCCCGGACAACGGGCCAGCCGCCCTTCAATCTATAAAATGGGCCAGCCGCCCTCTTGGAAGAGAGACATACTGGCCACCCATCTTCTCCTTTATCAAGGCTATAAAAGCAAAGCAAGCAAAAAAATCCTTAACAACTAAAGGCAAAAGCAGATAGATAATAAATCTCCATGAAAGGAGATGAAAGAGACCAAGTTCGATTGACAAAGCAAATACAATAAGGGTCGAAAGACCCAAACACAACTGAAGCAGAAAATACAAGATAAAAAGGCCAAAGCCTAGTCATACTCAACAAGAGGGGTAGGAGCTCCGTAATCCAAAGCCTCAGCCTCCGGGGACTGGCACGGAGAAACGGGAGAGCATACCAAGTAGCTGTCGAGGGCGGTAGCAGCCCGATCATAGGAGCCAACCCAGCCTCCTCCTCTGAGCCGCTCCAGCGAAGCCTCCAGCTTCCCTTCCTCCTCCTCAACCTTGGACGTCCCGGACTTAATGTCCCGGACTAGATCAAGGTTCGAGCTGACCTCAGTCAAGGCGGTCTCACCGTACTTGGCCTGACGCATCGGTGCAAGAGCGGCCTTCGCGCCCTCAATTCGGAGACGGTACTTCTCCACCAACTCCCAGCGGCATTTCTTAAGCGCCAGCTCCATCTTCCGCTCAGCCTCCGCGAGCGCTTTCTTGAGCTCCTTCTGAGATCTTCTCTCCACATTCCGGAGCTTGACTTCCAGGGCCTTGATCTTCTTGTCCTTCTTCCGAGACTCTTTTTTCGAAGCTTCCAAAGCAACCTGGGTCGCATGAGCTCGAGTGGCGACCTGAATCAAAGAAAAGCAAATATCAGCAAAGACCAAACTGCGTCAAATCAAATATAAAGTAAGAAAGAATTACCATCATAAGGCCGGAGGACAGGTCTCCGTAAGCCGCTGAACGATCAAACGGCACAGCTGAGGCCGGAGCCAACGCTCCAAAGTAGTCCACAACCTTCACGGACTCAGCTGGATCGCCTCCCGCCGCCTTGCGAGCGTCGAAGAGAAGACCATGGTCAGACGCCTCGACCGTCCGAGCCACTTTGCCCTTCCTCGGACGGTCCGGGCTGTTGGAAGCTCCCTTCCCTTTATCCGCAACAGCGGCACAATCGGAACCCTGAGGAGCGATTATCTGTTCCTCGGGCACGCCATGGAAATCAGACCCAGACGGGAGAACAAACCCTGACGCCGGATCAAACTCAGCTGCCTCTCCGGACGGTCCAGCCTCGCCATACTTCTGCTGGCGGTACTTCCAAACACCCTCCATGCCGGGGTATGTCGCCATTGGATCAACAAAGTCAGAACCTTTCGGAGGAGCGCGCCCTTCTAAAATATCTTTCGCGTCCAGAAAGCGGCGCCAAAGATCAGGACACTCCCAATCGATCTTCTTCTTGTCAACTTCTACAACGATATCCTCGAACCCGGAAACTCTAGGAGCAAAGGGATCTCGAACTAGAGAAAGAAGAGAAGAAAAAATGAAAAGTTGTAAGAAATGAAGTTATGAAGAATGAAGCAAAGGAGTAAGGACTACTTATAAAAAAAAAAATTTCACAAAAAGACGAAACGCTTACGTGGCAAACTCCACTCGGTCCTAACCGAGCCGCCGAAGTTGGAACCAACCGTGAGCGGGCTGCGCTTTACGTAGAAAAACTCGTGCCGCGAAGCTTTGCAATGCTGTCGAAGCCCGGTGTAGAACCGCTTCACATTCTTCCGAACATTGACCGAGCAGAAGAAATCCGACTTGGAAACCTTCCTCAACGAAAAGAAATTTCGTATGAGATCACCCTCCAACTTAATCCCACATTCGGCACAACGGACCACGAGTCCCATCAAAATCCTCATAGCGGATGGGGTAAGTTGAGAGATCGCAACCCCATATAACTCGAGAAATTCGAAGATAGCTCCTGGGATCGGGAACCAGAGGAAAGCTTCGTAAAACATCGACTCGTGCATGGCGAAATATCCCTCTGGCGCCTTGTTCATCCTATCCCCATCTTTTGGGAGACGGAACTTAATCTTGTCCGAAATCCGGAAGTCGTATCTGAGCTCGGCTAGTGAATCCCGATCGCTCAAAGTGGGTCCATGCTTGAATCCCTCGGATATCGATCTGTAACTCGTAGACGGTCCAGGCTTCTTAAACCGCCAAGCAAAAATATCATCTCCCCAATAAGCTTTGGCTTCACCGGGAGAACGACACTCGGACTTCACTTCTGGATGCACGAAGATAGGCACCTCCGGGTGATCCGATCTAACTTCTTCTTCAGACATGACCAAGTCATCACCCATCTCTGGCCACGTACGATGATGTTCAGAGGGAGCCAAAGATCGGGACGGCCATGCACGCCATCCGCAGTTGTCCTCAACAAGCTGAGGAGGGGTCCAAACACCACGTACTATGCTCGTTCGCGGCGAGACGCCGTCAACATTAACTCGAGAAGTTCCAGACGACTTCTCTAAGACGCCTCCAGAGCCAAGCGCCCACCTTGATACGGCCACTACGCCAGCCGCCCTCTTGGAAGCGTTCTTAGAGCCAGCCGCCCGCCTGGAGCCGGACGCCCTACACGTCAAATCACCAATCCCTGCCGCCGGCTCGGGTGCGTTCTCAATCCCGGCCGCCGGCTCGGGCACGTTGTCAATTACGGCCGCCGGCTCGGGCATGTTCTCAATCCCGGGCGCCGGCTCGGGCATGTTCTCAATCCCGAACGCCCATTGCTGGATCTCTCCCAGGACGGACTCCCATTGAGGAACGTTAGCAAAACCAAACGTTCCTTGAGCGTTGCTAGGACCAGCCGCCCACTGAGGAGCACCTTCAGGGCCGGACGCTGCTTGTGGAATGGCATTATCTCCAGCCGCCAGCAGATCTTCCACAAGTACTGCATCTTGCTCCGCGGACGTAAAATCAAAATCAAACTGGTTGTTCATTATTGCATCGAGGTTGAGTTCGAAAGGAGAACCTCCTTCACCAGCCATTGCTAAAGAAAAGATTTTCAAAGGAGAGACTTGAAGAAGAAAGCTTGAAAAGAGAATGTGAAAAAATGAATGAAGCCACTCCTTTGATATAGCAAACGTGGCACGAATTTCCATGATGAACTATACTCTGACAAGACACTAAAGAGGAGCGGACGAAACGGACGAACGGAAAAACTCATTGCATACACGTTTCAGTCAATCCCGATAAAACTCTCAGCTCGGAGCTCCTTGCTCCAAACCACGGAAGCAAAGAGCTGGGGGGCTAACTGTTGGCGTCGAAATCCCCTCCTCGAAGATTGACGGAACGAGAAGTCAAGGTCGTGATCAAATGAAACGTATCCCGAACATAGAAAGGACGAGCTAAGGCAAGCTGCCCACGATCCGTCCAAGACATGAACCGGCGGCTGGGATAAGGCCAGCCGCCGGGTCTTCTTGATCCACGACCGGCGGCTGGGATGAGGCCAGCCGCCGGGTCTTCTTTCACCCATGACCGGCGGCTGGGACAAGGCCAGCCGCCGGGTCTTCCTTCGTCCATGACCGGCGGCTGGGACAAGGCCAGCCGCCGGGTCTTCCTTCATCCATGACCGGCGGCTGGGACAAGGCCAGCCGCCGGGTCTTCCTTCGTCCATGACCGGTGGCTGGGACAAGGCCAGCCGCCGGGTCTTCCTTCGTCCATGACCGGCGGCTGGGACGAGGCCAGCCGCCGGGTCTTCCTTCGTCCACGACCGGCGGCTGGGATCAGGCCAGCCGCCGGGTCTTCCTTCGTCCATGATCGGCGGCTGGGACCAGGCCAGCCGCCGGGTCTTCCTTCGTCCATGACCGGCGGCTGGGACAAGGCCAGCCGCCGGGTCTTCCTTCGTCCATGACCGGCGGCTGGGACAAGGCGGGCCGCCGGGTCTTCCTTCGTCCATGACCGGCGGCTGGGACAAGGCCAGCCGCCGGGTCTTCCTTCGTCCACGACCGGCGGCTGGGATCAGGCCAGCCGCCGGGTCTTCCTTCGTCCATGATCGGCGGCTGGGACAAGGCCAGCCGCCGGGTCTTCCTTCGTCCATGACCGGCGGCTGGGACAAGGCCAGCTGCCGGGTCTTCCTTCGTCCATGACCGGCGGCTGGGACAAGGCCAGCCGCCGGGTCTTCCTTCGTCCATGACCGGCGGCTGGGACGAGGCTAGCCGCCGGGTCTTCCTTCGTCCACGACCGGCGGCTGGGATCAGGCCAGCCGCCGGGCCTTCCTTCGTCCACGGCCAGCGGCTGGGATAAGGCCAGCCGCCGGATCTTCATGATACACCAACCGGCGGCTGGGATAAGGCCAGCCGCCGGGTCTTCATCATATGCTCACGATCATTTCTCAGTCATGTCTCATTATCCGAACATCGTCCAGTCGACCGACCGTCAAACATAACTCCAAGCCCGAACCGACTCGAAGACTATCCGATTGCATGTCCTGACCCCAAAAAACGTCCTTAAACATTCCCCGAATGACCAAGGCGAATGTTCAGCCGTCCATGGACCAGTCGCCGAGCACACGAGCCAAAGGAACCGGCGGCTGGCCATCAATACCGAAACCGGCGGCTGGAAGTTCAAATGAAAACGTTCGGTTCAGATTTCAGAAGTCGTAAAACGCTTGGAACACAGTTCACGCGGGAAAAACCATTGAAAAATACTATTCATCCCGAGACAAAGTTAACCAAAAAATCGAATTGAACCTAAACCGAGATTCGGATCACTATTCATCGGCGGGCCAGATTTGGGTCAGGATGCGCAGACGGATCACGGAAGACTCTCGGGCCGGATATCGGGCCCAAAAAGCTTAGGTCGGCGGCCGGGAAGGAACGTGAAAGTCCCACATCGGAAATCTGAAGTCTTAGCCTCCTAGGATTGTCAGTATATATATGTACGCTCATGTAAGGGTTAAACCCATCCCAAATCCGAGTATTAGGAGTTTTAGCAATTTAAGACTTTTCAGCTTTTGCTAATTTCCCTTGTACTTTCGGAAATCATCAATAAAATCTCTCTTTTTACTTTTTCGGTCCTTTAGTTCTTTAAAATAGAATTTTCGAGCCCCCATAAAATATAAGTTTTGACAGTGTGAGTTTCGGCTCCCACAGCTGTCTTTTGGGCACGCCTTATTCAGATCCGTAAAGTCGACGCAAACTCGCCATTTTCCGCTCTTCTTCCATGATAGATCCAACTTTGAGCAATCTCTCTACTTCATCGTTTACCGCTTGGGCGTGCTCCGGTCCGAGCTTCCGTCTTTTTTGCTTCACCGGTTTGAACGTCGGGTCCACGTTGAGTTAATGGCTTGTAATGCCAATGTCGATCCCGGGCATATCTTCTGCTGCCCATGCGAATGATCCGGCGTTCTCCTTTAGCAAGGTGATTAACTCCGTCTAGATTGGCTCCTCCAAGTTCGCTCCGATCTCCGTACATCGCTCTGGATTCGTTTCGTCTATGTTGACCGAGATCACTGGTTCGCACTGGGGATCTCTTTCCGTCTTACGGGATTCTTCGATTTGTAACTTTTGTTCGAGTTTTGTAAGCTGCCGTTCTTCCTTTCCCTTTTTGGACTTTGCCTGGTGGTGGGAATCGGTTACCGGCTTCCTCAACATGTGTTGCGTTAAGAAACAAGCTCAAGATTCTTTTTGCCGTCCCCAGATCGTTTCCACTCCGGTTGGAGTCGAAAATTTCAGGCACAGGTGGTAGGTTGACGGGATGGCCTTCATTGCATTTAACGATGGTGTTCCTACGATTGCGTCGCAGATTCGCGGGCAATCGATCACCGAGAACTTCGTGTCCTTCTCCACTCCCTTTTCTCTTACGGGTAGTTAGATTGTCCCTATCGCCATCGTCGTCTTTCCGGAGAAACCAGTCAACGGTTTTGGATGGGTTATGAGATGTCGGGTCTCAATGTTCATCCTCCGAAGGGTTTCAAGGAAGATGACGTTCACCGTTCCTCCTGTGTCGACTAAGACTCTTGGTATCTCATGCTCTCCGATCGAAAGATTGATCACGAGTAAATCGTTGTGCGGATGGTCTATTTTGGCGGCTTCTCCCTCTCGGAAAGTCATCGTCCGGCCGCGGTTGCCATCCACGGAACTCCAATCCATTGCTTCTTCAGTCATCGTCTTCTTTTCAATCCTTTTGTTCTAAGGGTTAAGAATATTTCTCGTCCCCACAGACGGCGCCAAACTATGAGAGCCGAAACTCACACTGTCAAAACTTATAATTTATGGGGGCTCGAAAATTCTATTTTAAAAGAACTCAAGGACCGAAAAATGTAAAAAGAATATTTTATTGATATTTTTCCGAAAGTACAAGAATAATTAGCAAAAGCTGAAAAGTCTTATATTGCTAAAGCTCTTAATACTCGGATTTGGGATGATCTGAACCTAGTACAAGCATCTATATTTATACTAGGAGACCTAGGAGGCTAAAACTCTTTTTGGGCGATGTGGGACTTTGTTCCTTCCTTCCAGCCGCCGACTTAGTCTTTTGGGCCCGATTCCCGGCCCGAAATCTTCAGCAGCCTGTCACGTAGTCTGATCCTGGTCCGGCCCGATTTCGATTAAGCGCAAATTGATTTTTCGGTTAACTTTTCCTCAGGATGAATAGTGTTTTATGAACAGTATTTTAACGGTTTTTCCCGCGTGGATAGTTCTTTAACGGTTTAACGGTTTTCCTGCGTGAATAGTGTTCCGAACATTTCTGTGATTTCCAAGACTGAACCGCCCGTTTTTCCTCTTTGATCCTTCAGCCGCCCACTTCGTGTGTGATGTTTCAGCCGCCCGCTCTCTGCGTGGTGTGCATGGGCGGCTGACTGTGGTCCATGGACGGCTGGACAAAGCTCGTGGACTGCTGAACAATGATTGTGGGCTGCTGGCCAAAACTCGGGATCAGAACGTGCGAACGTCTTGCCTTGGATCGGTTCCGAGCCCGTGATTATGCTAGAAGGAAGGGTGATGGGCGGCTGGCCATGCTTGGGATAAGTCCAGCCGCCATGTCGTGATTGAAGCGTGATGGGCGGCTGAAGCGTGCTCGGGATGAGTTCAGCCGCCATGTATTGATGCAAGGATGCTGGGCTGCTGAAGCATTATGCTCGGGATGAGTTCAGCAGCCATGCACTGATTAGCGGGATGCTGGGCGGCTGAAGCGGGATGCTCGGGATAAGTTCAGCCGCCGTATGTTGATGGAAAGATGCTGGGCGGCTTGAGCATTGCTCGGGACAAGTCCAGCTGCCATGTATTGCTTGAGGGAATGATGGGCGGCAGAAGCGGGATGCTCGGGATAAGTTCAGCCGTCGTGTGTGATGCAAAGATGCTGGGCGGCTGGAGCATTGCTCGGGACAAGTCCAGCCATTATGCTCGTAACAATTGTGTATTACAATTGTAAATGTGTAGTCATTTGATGCTAATATATAATGTGTATGTCCCGAGCAATTGTGTATTCTTTATACACAATTGTCCCGGCTCGTAACAATTGTGTATTACAATTGTCCCAGCCGTTATAAAGAATCCACCATAAATCAGCCATAAAGCAATACACAATTGTAAATGTGTAGTCTAGTTCCACTGTTCTGATCTACCATTTTTTTTATATAACATGGTTTTTAACCTAATCACAACAAAGTTTAAACTTCTAAAATGAGGATCTTTACTTACCTAAAAACACCAGTGCACCATTGTGTTTTCTTATGGTAATGATTTCCTCATGAACATCGTAGACACATCTTTCTTGATGCGACGACATCACACACACATCGTTTCTTCAATAAAATCTAGGTGTGTAAGTATTTTTGTCTACACCACTAATTATTTATTTTACATCTTTAAACCCCAATGACTCTCCAAAACATGTGGGCTTCAAAGCGCATCAGCTTCATGGCCGGTGGCTGATACTATCGCAGATCTCTTAAAATAAACAACGTCGTAAACTACGTACAATGCAGGTGTTGAATTAATAATTCAACAGTTGAATCACTGCAATGGATGTTTTGAAAATAAATAAAGAAACTTATGTGGATTCATCAGTGTTCAACAGGTTGAAAAACAAAAGTTTGAACATGTGATCTAACGGGGATGTGTCTTTCAAGCGCACATGAATCAACTGAACTCGTATACCATTGTTTTTGTAGAAAAAAAGAAAAGAAAATAATAAGATAGTGACACGTGTTTTATTATGATTAGTGATTGAGATTTTGAAGATTTTTATTTCACCCTATCTATTTAAGATCAATTATTATATAGCAAATTTTTTTTTAACTTTTTCTATGAAAATTCATCATTTTTAGTTTATATAAATATAGAATTGGTTCATTTCATTCGGACACATTACAGATACATCATTTTTACCACATTTTTGTAGTTATTGTCCAAGAAACTCTTGTTTATTTTTTTAATTTTTTTTTTTTGAAATGGATTCTAGCAATAATCCTACCCAGATTCTACTAATAACCCTTTTCCCTACCCAAATCCCAACAATGATCAATTTCGAAATCCATCTTTCAACCAACTCAAAGATGTCCCAAATTATTGTTTTCCACCAAACTTCCCTATGCCATCTGCTACAAACTATCATCCATATTATGGATCGTTGATGCCATATTCCTCTCAACCACCCTTCTAATCTGACGGGTATTGAAAATGTTCCAAATGTTGGAGCAGTAGATTTCCTGGATTTTCTACACAAGTGCTCTCGGAGGGATGAGTAGTGTTAATGAAACCACTTCAAATACAGAAAATTCAACCTCTACCTATCAAAAATGCCCCATATGTACCACTGAGCAAAATTTGGTGCTACCAAGTGGATGGATTAAGTATGGAACAAACAACGCTGTTGGCAGAAACCAAAAAAAAGTGAATCATATTGGGGTAATAGTTCTGAGTACTGTGATGAGCATTACTCATTTGATCCTCCTCATGATAGAGTTTCGTGCAGAAATCATTACAACTATATTAACCAAAAATTGAGCAAATGGATTGACACTTACGATAAAGCTAAGCGTATGCAACCAAGTGGGTGGTCGGAGAATGATGTGTTAACTATCAAATTCAATTATTATATGATAGTTAACTGAATTTCATTTATATTTGGGTTCTGCGGTTTCAACAACAAGATTTTTTTTTTATAAATGAGAACTCTTTCTATCATTGATGGAATAATATCACAATTATAATCTTACTAAACAAAAAAATATCCAATGGATCCATCAGAACGTCATTTTGATATTGAAGCTTACAAAAGAAAATCTCAAAATGAAGAGAGGTATATCATCAACCGGTTTAAAGAGCGTCGAAACAAAATAGAGGAAGACTATCCTCGTCGCAGCAAGAGAAAATACTCTAAGAGAGATCATGTAGCGGAAATCCAAAAGCTGGTTGGCGACTACTTTGCTAATCAACCTACGTATGATGATGCAATATTTCATCGGCGATTCCGGATGCGAAAACATGTTTTTTTAGATTGTTGGAGACCTATCACGAAGTGACAACTACTTCATCCAACGAGTTGACGCAATGCATAAAGAAGGTATATCTCCACTAGAAAAATGTATCACGACCATGCATATGTTAACATATGGTATGGCGGCAGACACGATAAATGAATACATCAAAATAGGAGGTTCTACAACATTAGAGTGCTTACGTAGATTCTGTAAAGGAATCATACGATTGTACGAGCAAGTATTTCTGAAACCGAGGTTAGTTTGATCTCCTATGAAATCCCAGTCTCCATTTCGGAATTTCACCTAGTCACCACGGTAAACTCTAACGACCCTTCCCATCTGCAATAATAAACTCGAGTTAGATAAACGCTTGTTTAAGATTTAAGCCACATTTTAAGAGAGAATCTATGAATGTTAAGAATGATAAAAACTTATTTACCCCCATTCGCTGGAAAATTGATTTATTTATTCTAATTATGGATGCTGAAGGGTCACAATTTTCCTGGGAATGAAGAAAGACTGCCAGATTTGAAAATGACATAGTATGTGAAGTAAATCCAAGTATCTAGTAAGACATGAAAAAAATCGGCAGATATATTGTTCATCAAGAGGCTAAGTAACAATCAACATCAATTATGAGTGCTAGCCCTAACAAAATTGTTCAAATACATATAGTGTTCAGATTAAATAATTAATTGCAGTATGCACCATGTTCAAAGTTACTGTCAACTCAATAATTAGAAATAAACTTGGTACAACTTAAAATTTACAAATTTTCAGATTGGGTGAGTTACTAGAATGACATAAAATTATATTATATCGCGGATTCGTTCAAGTATCTAGTAAGACATGAAAAAATTTCGCTTTTACGATGGGGAGGAACGCGGACTCGTTCAAGTTTTGAAAATGTCTTTGCACAGGAGATTGAAAAGCTTGGCCAGGTAAAAACTCAGGCTGATTAATGATTTTATCGATGTGTGTTGTTTTTTTTTTATTGCTGTGTTATCGTTATCTTATGGCCGGGTTATTAATATTTGATGGCTGTGTTATTGTTTGCATGACGGCTGGGTTGTTCATAGTTGGTGGGAGACTTATTAATATTTGATGACTGCGTTATGTGTTGTTGTTGTAGCTGTGTGCGTGAGGCATATGGTTAAGAAGGAGTCTTTAGAAGATATGTTTCCTTAGTGGGACGGTGAAGAAGATGACCCACGACTCGTGAACTTGATAACCGACATACATGAGGATATGTATGTCCGAGAGTTCCAATGGGATGTGCAGAATATTGCGAAGAAGAAAAGCGAGTCGGCTCCAGCTGTGTTAGAGTGTGAGCCACCCAGAAAGAAGCAGAAGAAAGGCAGGAAGCAAGAAGACGGGGACGCTGCTGAAAGAGAAGAGAATAAGGAAGAAAGGCAGGAAACATGTTCAACTGGTTTGGGGAACAATGCGGCTATTACTCGAATAATCTCCGCTCTGGACAAAATTTCCGCCAAGTTTGATAGCCAGGATGATAGGTTAGAGAAGATTGACTCGCGGTTCACGTCGTACGATTCCACCATCCAAGCGTTAACCCGGAGAGTTGAACATATGGAGAGCACCATTGGTGATAGGGTCAATGCCTTAGTGGAAGATCGTCTGAAATGTCTGGGGGTACTGGAAAGTGGTGAAAACTTTCTCCTCGAGTTACCGCAGAAGTCCGTTAACAACCGGCGCTATCTAAGAGCCCTCATAACGTTTCGGGGGCGAGAAAGACCACTGTTGAGGAGGCGGCGAAAACACTTGCTGATTTTTCCGGGGCGAAAAAGACCCTTCATGATGATCTCGAGGAGGAGACCCTTGGTGAGAATCTTGCGAGAATGAAAGCGAAACGCCTTGCGGCGAGAGCAGCACCGATACCAGCAGGTCCGAAAAAGATTTTGTTTGATGATGACAATCCAGATTTCGTCAGCGTCTCCCCTGCTAAGGCACTGTCAGCACGACGCGGCGGAAGAGGAAGCAAACACTCGAGTCAAGAAAGCAGGCTATGTTAAAGAACAAGTAGGTGGCTGAGTTACAGAAGAAGCAGGATGCTCAGGCGGGTGAGTTAAGGAAGAAGTAGGCGGCTGCGCCAAAGAAGCAGGCGGCCGCGCCAAGGAAGTCGGCCGGGAGAAAATCAACTAAGAAGCGTGTTCCAGTCGACGACGGTGAAATTACGGATGTGACCGAACGGGTTGTCGCGGCAGCAAACGAGCCGTTAACGTCGTCTGATGAGGAGAAGGACGAAAAGCTTAAAAATGCGAGAATCAGGAGTTATCGAGATAGAGTTGTTCATATAGATGCTGAAGGGTTCACGATGCACCCAAGCGTCCAGTAGGAGAAGATTTTCCGTATGTCGGAGACAAGGTGACGACGTTGGTGCGGAAGAATGTCCAACCTTCAAAGGCATTGTACGATCCTTACTCACCTGCCGACCCTGCTAAAGTGGAGAAGCTCATGAACTTTTTAAGGCCATTCGCGTAAGGAATTTTACGCCTAATTTTGATACAGCTATTTGCCTTGACTGAATTGTGTTCAATTTTCAGGAAGCTTCCATGGGGAAGGAGTAACCAGGAGGTTGACTTCTTCAAAGTCCTCATCGGCGAAAGGAAAGACTGGCCGGACAGGGAAAAGGGGGAAGTTGGGTGGTTGGCTGATAGTGTGAGTATTTGTTAGTTGTTACTTACTTTATGCCTGAGATGTGATATTTTGATGGCTGAATTATTAGTTATATGACGACTAAGTTATTCGTTGTTATAAGGCTGGTAATTCGATGGCCGGGTTATACTTGAATTATGACATAGTTAAGATTAGTTGTTGGCTGAGTTGTATTAATTCTCTTGCTAACTTAATATTCTTGGTACAACATATTTCTGCCTATATCAAACTTCTTATCAAAAGCTCCATGCGAGATCCCACCCCGTTGTACTCTGACCGCATTGCATTTGTGGACCAATGGTTCGTATCGACTCTGGTTCGTCTCGATTATACACAGTTCATGTTGAAGCCGAAGATGTTCAAGTTCAATAGCGGTTATTATCAAGACTTCGTACACAGGAGGATTCCAGCTGATGCTCCGACAAACAAGACATGGTTTGACGACGTCGATCAGTTGTATGGAGCGCTTCAAACTGGAACCAATCATTGGGTGGCGTTTCACGTGGATCTTATGGAGGAGAAGATCGATTCCTACGATCCTATTGTAGGACAACAAACACGCGAAAGAGAGCAGAAGATGCTAAATTCATTTAGGCCGTTGCTGTAAATGTTCCCTGCAATGGCGAACGACTTACTTGGTGACAAAGTCCCACGAAAGTTGAAGCTGTTCCGGTTCAGAAGGAGATCAAAGAAAAGAGTTTCCCACAACACACAAACTGGCGACTGCGGGGTGTACACATTGAAGTTCATCGAGTGTCTAGCGCTTGTTCTTAGGTTCGATGGGATACACGACGATAATGTTCAGGGTCTACGGGTCAAGATGGGTCCGAGCTCCTAGATGAAGGCGGAGAAGAGCTTGTGGGTGACATGTTGAAGCAGTTGGTGGAGTAGATAAATTCAGCTGTTGTTGTTCTCGTTTGACGTTGGAGTAGATTTTTTTTTTGTAGAGTAGATTTTTTTTTTGTATAACTCAGCCATGTGGCTAATATAACCCATTCGTGTCGTCGAGTTGTGAACCTTCTACTTTCTTTTATAGTTATTTCACTTTCAATATGTTTTATAACTCAGCCGTTTCGGAAGTAGCTATGCCGTAACTCCGCCAAACCTCAAACATGCCCTAAAATCGAATGTTACCTACATATGCAAGGCGAATGTTACCTATATATGGAAGGGAATAGCAAGAAGGTAACAATAAACGATATAAAACGTGTTTTCAATTGAATGTGTATACGTTGTTTGAGCTGAGACGCTAACTCATATATTTCGTAAATGGTATTAACTAAACCCTAAACCCTAAGGTTTCGATTGAAGTCTAAACTCTGAATCTCTAGATCATGTTAGAGCCTGTAATTGTATTCTGAGCGAATATACACAATAACTGGATTTATATTCATTTGATATTCACATGATGGTATTTGTGAAAATGTTATAATTCTTCTAATTGCATTTTCGACTTCAGGGCATGTTTGTGGTTTGACTGAGTTATGTTCTAACTCAGTGGCAACGTACTATAAGCCAGCCGTCACCTTGGAACATTTCGACTTTTGGTTATTTCGGTTTTCTTGGCAAAATATTTTATTGTTATTTATTGGGATTTATTGGTATTTTGTATATCTCGGGCTGTCAAACCTCACTGAAATAAATCTCGAGAACACAAACCGTCGCACATCATGAATCTCGAGAACACAAACCGTTACCATCATCATGCACCTATTCCATTATTGTACCCTACTAATCTATGTAATCATATCCTATAAAATAAGATTAGACAAATATTAAAGCGAAAAAAATATTGTGTATGGCTAAACGGCACAAGTGTTGCCGTTTCGAAGAAGCGTCGTTTTACACGTACACCAATTAATGATATAAACATTATTTACCTCGCCGTTTCTCTTCATAAAGTCTACTATTCCGTTTTCATTTCTCTTTCTTCTCAACTAGTAAAACGAAGACTCTCTACTTTTTCTCTTCACAGAATGGAGTCGGATGGTCCATCGCCAAAACGGATTCGACGAGAGCTTGAGGGAGGAGAAGGAGAGGGGCGTGAGAGGAGGGACGATGGTCATCGAGATGGAGGTTTGATCGAGCTTCCTACTGAAATCCTCCACTCAGTCATGTCGCATTGTGTGACGACCTAAGGGATCTCTTCAATGCTGTAGCAGCGATAAGCACCTTGAAGAGGGTCGCCGATGATGAAGTTTTTTGGAGAGATATTGATCTCTTCACCCTGCAGTTTCCTCATCTTCACAACGACCTGCAGTACCCTCCTCTCCAAGGCGACCTGCAGTATCCTCCTCTCACCAACGACAGAAGTATAATGAACTTCCATTTAACATGTCATCACCGTGGTAATATCTCTGCTCTGTTCTTACAAGGTTGTTCGGAGTTTTTCTACCGCCACGATTTGGAAAATGGTCTATCAATGATTCGTCAAACGGCGTTTAGAGGCTATGAACTCACTGTTGGGGTCGAAATCCCCTCCTCGAAGATTGACGGAACGAGAAGTCAAGGTCGAGATCAAATCACGAACATGGAACGGGCAAGCTAAGGCAAACTGCCCACGACCCGTCCAAGGCACGAACCGGCGGCTGGGATGAGTGCCAGCCGCCGGGTCTTCTCCACCCAAGGCCGGCGGCTGGGATGAGTGCCAGCCGCCGGGTCTTCTTCATCCGAACGTGGGACG
The DNA here is from genome assembly GCA_010577795.1 of Isatis tinctoria. Lineage (NCBI taxonomy): Eukaryota > Viridiplantae > Streptophyta > Magnoliopsida > Brassicales > Brassicaceae > Isatis > Isatis tinctoria. Next base: position 15,988 of record VHIU01000562.1, on the reverse strand, counting down.
GACAAGACCAAATGAAACCTATCCCGAACATGGAACGAACGAGCTAAGGCAAACTGCCCACGATCCGTCCAAGGAAGCCAACCGGCGGCTGGGACATGGCCGGCCGCCGGGTCCTCTTTCACCAACGGCCGGCGGCTGGGACAAGTGCCAGCCGCCGGATCTCCCCTCGTCCGTGGCCGGCGGCTGGGATGAAGCCAGCCGCCGGATCTCCCTCGTCCGTGGCCGGCGGCTGGGATGAAGCCAGCCGCCGGATCTCCCCTCGTCCGTGGCCGGCGGCTGGGATGAAGCCGGCCGCCGGATCTCCCCTCGTCCGTGGCCGGCGGCTGGGATGAGGCCAGCCGCCGGATCTCCCCTCGTCCGTGGCCGGCGGCTGGCACTTGTCCCAGCCGCCGGGTCTTCATCACATGTCCACGATCATTTCTCGAGTCGAGACTCCTCATCCGAACATCGTCCAGTCGACCGACCGTCAAACGTAACTCAATGCCCGGACCGACCCGGAGATCATCCGTTTGCATGTTCTGACCCCAAAGACGTCCATAAACGTTCCCCGAAAGACCGAGACGAACGTCCAGCCAGCCGTGGACCAGTCGCCGAGCATACAAGCCAAAGGAACCGGCGGCTGGCCATCAATACTGAAACCGGCGGCTGGAAGTTCAAATAAAAAACGGGCGGTTCAAATCTCGGAAGTCATAAAACGCCGGAACACTATTCACGCGGGAAAAACCGTTAAAAACACTATTCATCCCGAGACAAAGTTAACCGAAAAATCGAATTAAGCATAAACCGAGATTCGGATTACTATTCACCGGTTTACTATTCACGGATCACTATTCACGGCGGGCCAGATTTGGGTCAGAATGCGCAGATGGATCACGGAAGACTCTCGGGCCGGAAATCGGGCCCAAAAAGCTTAAGTCGGCGGCTGGGAGCGAAGGACAAGGTCCCACATCGGAAATCTGAAGTCTTAGCCTCCTAGGATTGTCAGTATATATATGTACGCTCATGTAAAGGTTTAATCCATCCCAGATCCGAGTATTAGGAGTTTTAGCAATTTAAGACTATTCAGCTTTTGCTAATTTCCTTTGTACTTTCGGAAAATATCAATAAAATCTCCCTTTTTCATCTTTTTGCATTTTCGGTCCTTTAGTTCTTTATAAATAGAATTTTCGAGCCCCCATTAAATATAAGTTTTGACAGTGTGAGTTTCGGCTCTCACAGTTTGGCGCCGTCTGTGGGGACGAGAAATATTCTTAACCCTTAGAACAAAAAGGATACGAGACGAAGACGATGACCGAAGAAAAAATGGATTGGAGTTCGATGGATGGCAGCTGCGGCCTAACGATGACTTTTCGAGAGAAAGAAGCCGCCGAAATAAACCATCCGCATAACGATCTGCTCGTGATCGGTCTTTCAATCGGAGGATACGAGATACCAAGAGTCTTAGTGGACACTGGAGGAACGGTGAACGTCATATTCCTGGAAACCCTTCGGAGAATGAACATTGAGACACAGCATCTCATAACCCATCCGAAACCGTTGACTGGTTTCTCCGGAAAGACGACAATGACAATAGGGACGATCCAACTCCCGTAAAAGCAAAAGGAGTGGAGAAAGACACGAAGTTCTCGGTGATCGATTGCCCACGAATCTGCGACGCGATTGTGGGAACACCGTGGCTGAACTCAATGAGAGCCATCCCGTCAACTTACCACCTGTGCCTAAAATTCCCGACCCCGACCGGAGTGGAAACGATTTGGGGACGGCAGAAAGATTCTCGAGCTTGTTTCCTGACGGAGCACAGATTGAGGAAGCCGGTAACCGATCTCAGCCGTGAACCGAAGTCCGACAAAGGAAAGGAAGAGCGGCAGCTGGCGAAACTTGAGCAAAAGTTACAAATTGAAGAATCCCGGGAAGCGGAGAAGGACCCCCCGTGTGAGCCAGTGATTTCGGTCAACATAGACGAAAAGAATCCAGAGCGGTGTACGGAAATCGGAGCAAATTTGGAGGAGCCGATCAAGACTGAGTTAATCACCTTGTTAAAGGAGAACGCCGGGTCATTCGCATGGGCAGCAGAAGATATGCCCGGGATTGACATCGGCATCACAAGCCACGAACTCAACGTAGACCCGACATTCAAACCGGTGAAGCAGAAAAGACGGAAACTCGGACCAGAACGCGCCCAGGCGGTAAACGATGAAGTAGAAAGATTGCTCAAAGTCGGATCAATCACGGAAGTGAAATATCCCGACTGGTTAGCGAATCCGGTGGTAGTAAAGAAGAAGAATGGAAAATGGCGAGTTTGCGTCGATTTCACTGATCTGAATAAAGCGTGTCCAAAAGACAGCTTTCCCCTTCCGCACATCGATCGATTAGTCGAAGCGACGGCAGGGAACAAGCTGCTATCTTTCATGGACGCTTTCTCCGGATACAACCAAATCATGATGAATCCCGACGATCGAGACAAGACTGCCTTCATCACAGATCGCGGAACATACTGTTATAAGGTGATGCCATTCGGGTTAAAGAATGCCGGCGCTACATACCAAAGGCTTGTCAACAAGATGTTCGCCGAACAACTCGGAAGAACGATGGAAGTCTACATCGACGATATGTTGGTCAAGTCATTGGAGGAGAAAGACCACGTCACACACTTGCGGGAATGCTTTGAACAACTCAACCGGCACAACATGAAACTAAACCCGGCGAAGTGCAGATTCGGAGTAGCATCCGGCGAATTCCTCGGATATCTGGTAACTCATCGAGGGATAGAAGCCAACCCGAAGCAAATCAACGCCCTGATAGAGATGGCTTCGCCAAAAACCAAGAGAGAAATCCAAAGGCTGACCGGACGGGTCGCGGCGCTGAATCGGTTCATCTCGAGGTCGACGGACAAATGTTTGCCCTTCTACGACACACTCAGGGGAAACAAAAAGTTTGAGTGGACAGAGAAGTGTGAACAGGCGTTCCAAGAACTAAAGAAATACCTAGCAAGCCCACCCGTACTTTCAAAGCCGGTCGAAGGAGAGCCCCTTTTTCTGTATACGGCGGTATCATCAACGGCGGTAAGCGGGGTGCTGGTCAGAGAAGATCGCAACGAGCAAAAACCGGTCTTCTATGTAAGCCAGACCTTGGCGGACGCAGAAACTCGATACCCGCTAATGGAGAAGGCGGCCTTGGCAGTGGTGATGTGCGCACGGAAATTACGGCCTTATTTCCAGTCGCACACGATCATTTTACTCACGGTTTTTCCTCTCAGAACGATCCTGCACAGTCCCAGTCAATCGGGACGTCTGGCAAAATGGGCGGTAGAATTAAGCGAGTACGATATCGAGTACCGAAGTAGAACATGCGCCAAATCACAGGTCCTTGCAGATTTTTTGATTGAGCTCCGACCACAGGCGTTAGTGAGCCGACGTCAAACTCGACGTGGGTTCTCCACGCAGACGGGTCTTCGTCAAAGCAAGGTTCGGGAGTCGGGGTGCGGTTAACGTCACCAACTGGGGAAATCTTAGAACAGTCGTTCAGGTTGCTCTTCAACGCTTCCAACAACGAAGCGGAGTACGAAGCCTTGATCGCTGGACTGAAACTCGCCCTCGGACTCAAAATCCAAAATCTGCAAGCATTTTGCGATTCCCAGCTGGTGGCAAATCAATTCAGCGGAGACTATGAAGCAAAAGACGACCGGATGGAAGCATATCTCAAAATTGTCCGGGAGCTCGCAAAACAATTCAAAAAATTCGAACTCACAAGAATTCCGCGAGGAGAAAACGCCCCGGCCGATGCATTGGCGGCCCTAGCATCAACGTCTGCCCCGGGAGAAAGTCGAATCATTCCGTCGAATTCATAGAACAACCAAGCATCGATCCACCACAAGTCATCAACCTTATACAACTCCCGGAAGGAGAAGACGAAGAAGAGCCTCCGGAAGAAGAGTTAGCAACTGGTCCACGGAAGAATATGGCTGCGATCGCGGATGGATGGCTCCGATACGAACATACATCATGGACGGGGAAGTCCCGGCGGACAAATGGGCTGCACGAAAACTAAAGGCCCAAGCGGCCCGCTTCGTTCTCCTCGACGGCAACATCTACAAATGGAGGATCTCCGGACCATTAATGGTCTGCGTGGAAAAAGAAGAGGCAAGACGAATTATGGAAGAAGTCCATAGTGGGTCGTGCGGAAATCACTCCGGAGGAAGAGCTCTCGCAATCAAAATCAAGCGGCATGGACACTATTGGCCAACCATGATAAAAGATTGCGAGAAGTTCTCCCTCAAATGCGAGAAATGCCAGAGGCACGCGCCGGTGATCCATCAGCCCGCAGAACTGCTCTCGTCAATTTCTGCGCCGTACCCATTCATGAGGTGGTCGATGGATATCGTGGGGCCAATGCATAACTCAAAGCAGAAAAGGTTCCTACTTGTCCTAACAGATTACTTCTCAAAATGGGTCGAAGCGGACTCTTACGCCAGTATCAAGGACGCCCAAGTGGAGCATTTCGTCTGGAAAAACATCATATGCCGGCACGGAGTCCCTTACGAGATCGTCACGGACAATGGTTCTCAATTCATTTCCACCCGCTTCGAAGGATTTTGCGAAAAGTGGAAGATACGCCTGAGCAAGTCAACGCCACGCTATCCGCAGGGTAATGGCCAGGCCGAAGCAGCCAACAAGACTATCGTTGACGGACTCAAAAAGCGTCTTGACGAGAAGAAAGGGCGATGGGCGGACGAACTCGAAGGGGTGCTCTGGTCCCATCGGACAACTCCAAGACGCGCAACCGGAGAAACGCCATTCGCACTGGTCTACGGTGCCGAATGCGTTATACCGTCAGAAGTAGACTTTCCCGGCGTCAGACGAAGGCTCTTGCCCGGACAGGAAGGCCTTAATCATCTGATGATGTTAGACGAACTGGACCTAATAAACGAAAGACGGGATCAAGCCCTCATCCGCATCCAAAACTATCAACAAGCAGCGGCCAAATACTACAACTCAAACGTGCGCCACCGCAAATTCAAGGAAGGAGACCTCGTCCTCCGCAAAGTTTTCCAGAACACCGCGGAGCCGAATGCAGGGAAACTAGGCGCGAAATGGGAAGGACCGTACAAAGTAGCAAAGGTGGTCCGTCCAGGAGCATACGAGCTAGAAAACAAAGAAGGGAAGCCAGTCCCAAGGACATGGAACGCAATGCACCTAAAGAAGTATTACCACTAGACGTTGTAAAATAGAACTACGAACCGGCTTGATCCCTACATTCAGGGTACGTAGGCAGCTCGCCTTCCGACGAGTTCAGCTATTTATATTTTATAATTTTCAAGGGGGGAGTGGGTCCGTATATACATACTCCCAAATTTTCGGAAGCAAATCAAGAGGATGGACGCTGGGACTTAGTATCTCATAACACATCCATAGCTTGAAAAGTTCCCCGAGGATATCATCCAGGCAAACATCGGAACTTAGCATCCCGAAACTTGGTCCGGAAAACGAATGGACTCAGAAAAACTGCACACGACTCATCTGAAATATGAACCGGCGGCTGGGATAAGGGCCAGCCACCGGATCTTCTTCATCCGAAGCCGGCGGCTGGGATAAGTGCCAGCCGCCGGATCTTCTTCATCCAAAGCCGGCGGCTGGGATAAGTGCCAGCCGCCGGATCTTCTTCATCCAAAGCCGGCGGCTGGGATGAGTACCGGCCGCCGGATAGGCCTCAAAAATCGCCCCTTGGCACACATAAAACCTGTCTTTTAGCAAGCATGCCACCGTCCGTTGCTGATCACAACGGGACGATCTTTTTAACCATGGGTCCCCTTACATCCCAAAGCGGATAAAACGTAGCGCGCTATACAAATTTCCGGACTAACATCCGAAAGGCGTAACCTGACATTCCGCGATCCTGGCAGGAAACGTCTCAGACGATGTTCTATTGAGTTCATTTCCACTAAACGCCCCGCATAGGTAGAAAATGCAAAGCGTGAATCACTAAATGAACTCCTTAAACCCAGTAAACGCCAACTTGGAACGCTGGTCTTAGACATCTCACGACGAGGTACCAAACCGGCCCTGGTACGAGATCATAAACTCGTCCGAAACTAGCAACTAAACCAAACTCAAAGCCCAGCGGCTAACTCCGCTGGTCGAATAACTCAAGGGAAACTCCTCCCGAACAATCAGGTCCGAGCGCCCGGAACAGCGCCCCGATCGACCCGACTAACCTAAGCAAGCAAAACCAAACCGATACAAGAAAGGTCGAGCACCCGATCCAGTCGGATAAACAGGCCGCCCGATCTCTTCAAATAAACGGCCAGCAGCCCGCTCCAAAAAAGCATAACCCGGCGACTCGGACACGCCAGCCGCCCGGCGGCTCGGACATGCCAGCCGCCCGGCGGCTCGGACATGCCAGCCGCCCGGGATCAATCAACATAATCCGGCGGCCGGGACATGCCAGCCGCCCAGGATCAGTCAACGTAATCCGGCGGCCGGGACATGCCAGCCGCCCGATATCGATATAGCATCCTCTCCAAATCAATACACGGCGGCCGGGTTCGTCTCGGACTAAACCCAGCCGCCCACGATCATTCAATCAGGATCCTTGTACAAAGAAACAGCGTATGGCAAGTGACAAATCTCGAAAGCTAGTTTTATTGAAGTCTCAAAACAAAAGGAATCGGTCCAAACCAAAAATCAGGCCATACATAGCATAAAGCTATAAAGCCAAAACTCAAAAAATATAACAAGAAAGAAAAACCACCGCATGGTTAAGAATCAGAACCAAACGCCTGGGCAATAGCAATATCAGGGACTCCGGGAACAGACTCGTTCGATCCCGATAGGTCAACCACCCCGAGAGAAACAGCCTCCTCTTCAACAGATCTTCCCTCGGTATGAAGCATTGTCATCCTTGTGGGCTGGACATAACTGAGAATCGATCTTCCCACGGATTGAGCAATCACATCATCAAACCGAACTGCAGATTTATCGAACTCGTTCATCCATGTGGACAATTTCACCTTCTCCTCGTCCAAGGTGGGAGGATCAGTCCCTTGTAGCAAAGCGACAAGTTCAACATTACTCTCTATCTGAGCCAAATCTACGTCCTGATTCCTTGCCTCAGACAAAAATCCAAGGTCTTCTTTCAGCGCATCCAAGAAGCCGCGGAATTTGGCAACGGAAGCCTTGCGGCCATCCGCGTAAGCCCGTTGCACCTTCGAATTGCGCGCCGCTTTTACACTGGCCATCTGATCCTTCAAAGCCTGTACTTCCTTAGCATGACGCGCATCTTTGCCTCTTGACGGGTCTTAAACTGCAACGCCACTGATCTCTCCGCACGTAACGAAGCAAGCTCTTTCTCGAGCGATTTGACCCGATGCGAAGACGTCGCTTCAAGTTCGTTAAGTTTCCTCCTCACCAGCCGAGCATCCTCCCTAGCTTCCTCAGCACGCTTGCGGATTCCACAGACAGAAGCATCATACGTGCTGATACACTTGTTCACGGAAGACATGAACTGAAATAATAACAGGGAAGTGTCAGTATATAAAAAAAAAAAAAAAAAAAAAAAAGGGGGGGGGAGAAGAAAGAGAAAAGGCAAGAATGGATAAACCTTCATCCCGCTCAAGGCCATATCCTCGTACTTCTCAGGCTCATCCAGACTATCACAAGAAGGAAACCTGAAACTAGCATCCGTGATCACCGAAAAACTCCTAGCGGACTGACGACGATTTTTACAAACAGCCTCAGGAAAAGCAAGCCCTGGCGAAGGACCTGTGCGCCGAGCCTCGGGAGGAGAGTTTTTCACTCCGGGGTCAGCAAGGCAATCCGCCTGCTTTTGGCGCAACCGGTTGTCTTCATCATTCAGACCGTAGGTGATCCCGCCAGCCGCCGCTTTATCCTGGGCAAACGCCTCGCGATACTTCGTTCAAGAATAGCTTCCTTCTTCAGAGGAGTGACCACAACGGTGGATACCGCCAACTTATCCGCAGGCCACTCGGATGGAGGGACGGCTCGACTACCGTCCGTCAATCCCGATCCTGATGGACCGCCCGCGTCTTATCCTTAGAATCCTTCCCGAGTTTATTCACTTCACTCTTCTTCTCCATCTGCCTCCTCTCGCGAAAAGATTGCCTAACCATTATCTTAAAAAACAGAAAGCGCACTCGACAAGAGAAAGAACTCGTGAGGAAAAAGAAGAAGGAAGGGTCCATATATATAGTCGGACGGTTCGAGTCCTAGTTCGAAAAGGAATTGAGTCTTTCCAATTCCGAGCCGACCGCCCACGAGTCTTTCATACGAAAAGGAAATTTCCCGTTTCGATCAATCCCGATAAAACCTCAGCTTAAAGCTCATCGTCCTGGACTACGAGAACGAAGAGCTGGGGGGCTAACTGTTGGGGTCGAAATCCCCTCCTCGAAGATTGACGGAACGAGAAGTCAAGGTCGAGATCAAATCACGAACATGGAACGGGCAAGCTAAGGCAAACTGCCCACGACCCGTCCAAGGCACGAACCGGCGGGGATGAGTGCCAGCCGCCGGGTCTTCTCCACCCAAGGCCGGCGGCTGGGATGAGTGCCAGCCGCCGGGTCTTCTTCATCCGAACGTGGGACGGACAAGACCAAATGAACCTATCCGAACATGGAACGAACGAGCTGAGGCAAACTGCCCACGATCGTCCAAGGAAGCCAACCGGCGGCTGGGACATGGCCGGCCGCCGGGTCCTCTTTCACCAACGGCCGGCGGCTGGGACAAGTGCCAGCCGCCGGATCTCCCCTCGTCCGTGGCCGGCGGCTGGGATGAAGCCAGCCGCGGATCTCCCCCGTCCGTGGCCGGCGGCTGGGATGAAGCCAGCCGCCGGATCTCCCCTCGTCCGTGGCCGGCGGCTGGGATGAAGCCAGGCCGCCGGATCTCCCCTCGTCCGTGGCCGGCGGCTGGCACTTGTCCCAGCGCCGGGTCTTCATCACATGTCCACGATCATTTCTCGAGTCGAGACTCCTCATCCGAACATCGTCCCAGTCGACCGACCGTCAAACGTAACTCAATGCCCGGACCGACCCGGAGATCATCCGTTTGCATGTTCTGACCCCAAAGACGTCCATAAACGTTCCCCGAAAGACCGAGACGAACGTCCAGCCAGCCGTGGACCAGTCGCCGAGCATACAAGCCAAAGGAACCGGCGGCTGGCCATCAATACTGAAACCGGCGGCTGGAAGTTCAAATAAAAAACGAGCGGTTCAAATCTCGGAAGTCATAAAACGCCGGAACACACTTCACGCGGGGAAAAAACCGTTTAAAAACACTATTCATCCTGAGACAAAGTTAACCGAAAAATCGAATTAAGCATTAAACCGAGATTCGGATTACTATTCACCGGTTTACTATTCACGGATCACTATTCACCGGCGGGCAGATTTGGGTCAGAATGCGCAGATGGATCACGGAAGACTCTCGGGCCGGAAATCGGGCCCAAAAAGCTTAAGTCGGCGGCTGGGAGCGAAGGACAAGGTCCCACATCGGAAATCTGAAGTCTTAGCCTCCTAGGATTGTCAGTATATATATGTACGCTCATGTAAAGGTTAAATCCATCCCAGATCCGAGTATTAGGAGTTTTAGCAATTTAAGACTATTCAGCTTTGCTAATTTCCTTGTACTTTCGGAAAATATCAATAAAATCTCCTTTTTCATCTTTTTGCATTTTCGGTCCTTTAGTTCTTTATAAATAGAATTTTCGAGCCCCCATTAAATATAAGTTTTGACAGTGTGAGTTTCGGCTCTCACACTCACCATCTATGTTTATGTCATGCTGAGGCGTATTTTGACTCCTACTGAAGAAATTGATTTGGAATTGATTAATACAAATCGTGATTTAGTCAGGCGGATGAGAAGGAGAGTGGAGGACTCTAGCCACTACTATTGGGGACCGCGACGAATTCCAGGGCTGTACTTAGACCGTTGTGCTTCGTTTGATTCCAGCATAATTAGACGTTGTCAATGTGCATGGAATAATGTGTGGTGTCCTCTATGGGAAGAGAGTGTTAAGGATCCATGGATGTGTGATACGTGTTTCTACACAATCCATGTAGTCGGATTTATTAGGTTCATTCCGCATAGGGTGATGCAATGGTCTATGGAGTATTACTTTTAGGTGGTTTCGTTTGTATGAACATGATATTTTCGGTTTTAAATAGCATGAAATTGTTTATATTATTCATGACAACTCAGCCGTATGTTGTGTATAAATCAGCCGTATGTTGTGTATAAATCAGCCGTATTAATTACGTTACTCTGCTGTAACTCCGCCAAATCAAAAGGTTTTGGCTAAACTCTCGCTTAGGCGTAATTGTATATTGTGCGTAACTCAGCCGTCAATTGAACATAACTCAACCGTAATCAACTACAAGTCAGCCAGCTCCTGCCCAGTACAATTAAAGTCTCCTGGGCAAGTGCACCTCTGCCCACCCCCTATGGGCCGGGCCCGTAGTCAGCCGTAACTCAGTCATATAAATACGTCGTAACGCAGTCGTATAATTTAAAACAGTAACACAAATCGTTGTTAAGTCTAATAATCTGACGTCATGATGTCGAATCAGACCCGAAAAGACCATCATTATGGGGATAAGCTAGTAACTGATTTCTTAAATAGTATTTTATTAATTAAATTATAAAATGGTGAAAGAAGTATGTGGTAAATATTTAAGTGTAGTCGTATGTCTTGGAGAAATCACCTATAAAAAAGCCTAAGCCTAGTATCAACCTTGATAGAAGTCATATCAGTCCTTTCAAAATAGGTTTAATCTGGAGACTTTTCGTCTCTCTAGTGTACGCGTGTGGAAAAATGTAAACTAGATACGTGTAGGTACTACACTGGATACGTGTACAATGTCGAGATTGTTACAATCTCCATACGAGTAAAAAAAGGTAACCAAAAATTTCTAATTATAAGCGGAAATTGTCCGGTCTTGTAAACCAAAATCCTAAACGATTAGTAATTAAAACCGGGTTTGTACAACTCCCAAAAGTCAAAAGAGGGTTAGGGTTTATTCCCATATTATCTATCTCCTACATCTTTTCCATTCTCTTTCAACTTCCATTTGACTCATACTCTCTCTTTTTTTAACCTAAAATGGTTTGTATTTCCAGATTTACAGATCTTAAAGTATCTAATTTCTCTCACACTACAATATGTGCATTCGTTAAAAGAGCTTATGAAGAAAAAGATTACAAGTTGGCTTATGAACGGAAATTTATTCTGTCGGATGAAGATGTAAGTATTACATTTCCTTTTTTTTTTGTCTTTGTATAAAACTTCAGATTTATTCATTTCTGCTTCGCCAGGGAAACACAATGGATGCCTATTTATCTACGGATATTGCAAAAAAATACGAGAACGATTTCAAGGAGGGTCGATATTATAAGATAAGTAACTTTGGAGTTTATAGAGCATCTGTGTTTTCAAGGTTCACAAGTATGCCTATAGAGATTTGCTTCTACCCTGAAACCACCACATACATCGAAGACAATTTCATGCCTCCCATGAAAAAGTATTCATTTACCGATTTTGATAAAGTGTTTGATGGATCACACTATAACTATTGCGAAGGAGGTACTATTTATTTTGATAATTATGAGAATGCTTCAAATTTAAATAAATGTCTATCAAATTACTAAAGGTTCCAATTACTAACTCTCTTAACTGTTTGTAATAGCAGTTGAACTTTTAAGTGTGGTTGTCAAGGTTCAAAAACTGGATATTTTTCATAACTCACACCTAAATAGACCTTCAACAAAGCACTTGAGGTTCACGCTCAGAGATGTCAAGTAAGTTCTATTAACTATTTCAAATAATAGTTGGTACTACAATGTTCTCATCATTACTATTTATATACGTTACATATAGGGGGTATGAACTTTGCTGCACTACTTGGGGTAATTGGCTTCGATTTCAAGTAACCTGGAAGCATTTGCGTCGTAGGGATCTGAACATATGTGCTTTGAGGTTATGGACCATAGTTAGGTCGTTTGGTGAGTTTTTTTTCCGACATACTTATGTTAATGTTTCGTATCCCTGAACATAATAATCTATATATCTGTCATTATTTGAACTACACAGGAAAATATAGCATTCACTCCAGAGTTGGTGCTTCAGAGTTTTGGTTAAACCATCGCTTAGACGAAGCCTATCTTGCAGCGAAGAGGTAATATTGTAAATCGATTATATTTTTGTGGTATAAACGTCTGAAAAATAAATAATATGGTGCCCAATTCTGATCTCCTGTTATTCTTTTCATATTTACTGTTATATAGCTTTGTCGTGGATCTTCAAGCAATGAAGGTGGTGGACGAGTATGAATAGGAATAATCTGCACTCTGATTAGGCCTAATTTATTTTTCTTTTTCTTTGTGGGATTTTTATATTTGATACTTAAAATTCATGTTTATGTAAAGTTTTAAATTATTGAAGGCCCAAATCAATAGCCCAATAATTATTTCCACGAGTTAAGACAAATCAAAGATGGTCTTAAATCTTAATTATAATACGACGTCAGTCCTCACATTATATTTTCGATTCGAGGGCAAGTTTGAGGTCTGGTTGACTTATGTCGTAACTGAGCCGAAACTTCCCATAAGTCAACTGTCACATAAAGACCTTTCGATTTTCTGGCGGGATATCTTATTGTTATTTATTGTCATTTATTGTGATTTGTATATGTCAAGCTGTCAAACTCAAGTGAAATAAATCTCGAGAACCCAAACCGTCGCACATCATAAATCTCGAGGACACAAACCGTCACCATCATCATGTACCTCTTCCACTATTATACCCTATTAATCTATGTAATCATATCCTATAGAAGTAGATTAGAAAAATATTAAAGAAAAAAAAATATTGGGTAAGGCTAAACAGCACAACTGTTGCCGTGTCGAAGAAGCGTCGTTTGCACTTATTATATAAAAATATTATATGAAAATAATTTACTTCCCCGTTGTTATTCAGAAAGTTTACTATTACGTTTTTATATCTCTTTCTTCTCAACTTGTAAAATGAAGACTCTCTACTTTTTCTCTTCACAGAATGGAGTCGCAAGGTCCATCCACGAGGCAAATTCGATGTGAGATTGTGCGAAGAGGAGGAGATTGTCGTCAAAGGAGGGACGTTGATCATGAATATGGAGGTTTGATCGCTCTGCCAACTGAAATCCTCCATTCAATCATGTTGCACGTCTCTGAAGACCTAAGGGATCACTTCAATGCTGTAGCGGCGATACGTACCTTGAGGAGGGTCGCCTATGAGAACGTTTTCCTGAGAGATATTGATCTCTTCACCCTATCCTCCTCTCAACGATGACCGAAGTATAAGGAATTTCCTTATAACATGTCGTCACTGGGGTAATATCTCTGCTCTGTTCATGCAAGGTTGTTCAGAATTTTTCTACCGCAACGATATTGAAAACGGTCTATCAATGATTCGTGAATCGGCGAGTAGTGGCTACGAACTCGGCGTCTATGTTTATGCCAATCTTCGACGTATTTTGACTCCAAATCTCGAAATTAACTTGGAAATGATTAGTCCAAATTGTGATTTAGTCAGACGTATGAGAAGGAGAATCGAAGAGTCTAGCCACTATTATTGGGACCTAATGAAATCCCACAACTGTACTTAGAAGGTTGTGCTTCGTTTGATTCGAGCATAATCAGACGTTGTCATTGTGCATGGAGTCGTCCTTGGGTCCTCTATATGAAGAAAGTGTGAAAGATCCATGGATGTGTGATACGTGTTTTTACGCAATCCATGTCCTTGGGTTTATTCATCATATTCCACATAGGGTGATGGAATGGCCTATGCAATATTACTTCTAAGTGTTTTTGATTTGTGTGAACATGGGTTGTTTGTTTTTCTTTCGTAGTGTGTAATCTCTTTTCTTAACTTTGGTTTGTAAGAACATACCTTGTGTCTAATACAGCTGATTAACTATGACAACTGAGCCGTATCGTTTACGTAACTCCGTCGTGACTTCGTCAAACTGAAACATGCCTAATATCTAAAGGTCACAATTTTACGGCTCACTTATGGTTTAATTAATGTTACGGATGACTTAAGGGTACAATCTCGAGATGGTGACATGTCTCAATAACTCAGTCGTAACGTAACAATAACTCAGTCGTGACATGTCTCAATAACTCATCATATTAAAAAAAATCCATCACTGAACTGTAACGTTTAGATAAGTAAATTACATAAATCAGCCAATTCACATTGTCTAGTGATAGGAAAAGCTATGAAACCAAAAACTGAAAGAATATCCCTATTTCTCTCATCCAGAGCATCGAAAACAAATGTTAGGACTTTCGCGTCGTCTTCGTACCAAGAGTACCGTTCGTCATACGAAGTGCAGTCACAGGTTTTTAAAATGTCGGAAACGTCATCTTCATAGACACCTTCTCCTCCATCAAATGTTGCCATGATTGCGAGATAGCCTTACACGATGGACAAAATCAGAGCTAATCGACATAATAGACTCTCTCGTGAACATACGCAGGGGAAGTACTATCATTCGATAGTATATATCGCAGCATCGCGTAAGTATACAAAGCGACCATAGATCCTGATCAGCGGCCAATCTAATTCTAGCCATCTCATCGTCCTGTTTGCCAAACCAAAATAGTCATGACATCCTTTATATAAACAGCATATGGATTACCTTGATCGTAACACTCTTTCATGAAAACTGTGTCGTTAGTCCATGCGTGTTGGGATTCAGATCGAAGAGATACACTGATGCGTAGACAGAAGGTAATTGAGAAAGCTCTATGAGTTCTCTGCAAGTCATCTTCATACTGAAGAGATCTTTTGTAGATCTCTTCGAAACATGCACAACGAGAGATATAAGCAAATCATGGGGCAAAGAAAGGAGGAACGATGCACCCATGTCGTTTTTTTGTTTTAACAGAAGAATTAGGTAAAGAAACAGAAGAGGTCTATTCAAATTGTATAAGTCAAGCGTGAGCTCAGCCAGACCGTCCAAATTAGGTAGAGTATATGAAACTCAGCCATATCGCGACATTTCCTATTTCTTTATTTGGCGGGTGAATATGTCTAATCTCGAGACGTTTACAATCCCGAAACGTGTAATAATTACAGCCGTATTGTAACTTTTACAACTGTACCATAACGTGTTCTGTAACTCATGCGTGTCTGACGGATCATTCGATATTTTGTTTCTTGCTTGTTGTATATGTTTTAACTCAGCTGTGTGGTATAGATAAGTCAGCCATATTACAATTAACTAACACCGTTGTTTCGATTACATAACTCAGCCGTAACATAATAAAAAATTCATAATATAAATGCAAGTCACAATGAAACAAAAGGCATTACTAAGCGTAGTAGAGGAAAATAATACAGAAGACATAAGAATCACCAATCTACTATGCTATGATGTTCTATGAAACCGAAGAACTTGGCGAAGATCCCATATTCTCTACACCAAAAACATTGATCACACATCTCAGGACCCTTCACCTCGTCGTTCTACCATTCCCAACAATCGTCATAGGGAGTACACATACAGACAGACAGAAAGTAGCACGCATCAAATTGAATCTCCCACTCCTTGGACAGCAAATCATAACAATGAGGACGACATAGCCATACACGATTGACAAAATCAGAGCTGATGAGCCTAATAGACTCCCTACTAAACTTACGGATGTGAGTATCATCATCCCATATTACATATCGCAACATTACGTATGTATAAAGAGCAACCATAGAACCTTTATCAGCGGCCCATCTAATCTTAGCCAACCCTGACTCCTTTTTATCGAACTGAAAAAAATCTTGACATCCTTTAATGTAAACGGCACATGGATTACCTTCATTGTAGCACTTTTTCATAAAAACAGCGTCATTAAAGCTACTATTGAGCTCCAGATTGAAGAGATCTACTGATGAATATACGGAAGGATATTCAGATAGCGCTCTCAGCGCTCTGCAAGTCATC